>JAOVVB010205742.1:0-10804 GCA_028570985.1 Heterobranchus longifilis
ATGTTTTTATGTTGTTGTTTATTTTGTTTTTGTTGTTATTTATTCCCCCCTTTTTGCCAGGGAAACAAAGAAATCTTTATTATTACAAAAATAACCTAACTATTTTAAAGTCATTCAACATTTCATTACACTAATAATACATAAAATAACTGCTTTTTAACCTTTTAACACAACATTTAGCCAGTGCAAAATTGATGCGGCCACTGCCATCGGTGAATGTCATCTTATTTGCAGATTGCAGTCAACAAGGCGAGTCATTGCATCCCTAGTCCTTAATATATCTAACTCTCGTGCACACATGCTCACACGGTAGTGTCAGCTATCATTTGTCTTTTCAAACAGGTGTGTATGTCACCCTGTCTCTCTGATCCAGTGGCCTTTGCCTTTTGGCTCTCAGTGTAGCACAAACATTCCCCCCCTGTCCCCCTCCTACACGGAAAAAAACATTCAGACACGTTACTTTCTTTTTTTCTTCCGATGAACAGCGATGACTAAACTCCTTCGCACCTTGCCCTGGGCTCTGTTGCACACACTGTAATTACTTCAAACAAAACAACGCTGTGTGAGCCTGCGTTAATTGTTGCACACAGCCCACAATGCTTTTCTTTCTCTGCTGGCTCATCTGGACAGGAGATGGTTAGAGAAGATAACAAGTTAAATCTGTTTACATCCATGATTGTCTTTTGTGGTGGGATTATCTTTCTGATTATGATGATATATGGCAATAATAGGCTACACAGTAATTATGGCAACAGGTTCATGCTACAAAGGTGTAGTGGCTCTGATTTGAGCTTTTCTACCACATATTTCAAGTGCATAAGTTTGGATGAGCTGAAATCCACAGAATTAAAATTAGATTTGTTTCATGCATAGATGCTTTCTCAATCCTCTGAGGGAATTTTGGTTATCCACAAAACTCATTTCTTTGCTGAAAAAAATGAAAGAAAAAACATCACATGAGGTCAGTGGGACCATTTTAGAGACAACGTGCAGAATGATGAATTCGGGTCAAACTACCATATGATTATGTTGTAAGTCGAAGTTGCATTTCCAGCGTCTGTCCCTCTGTGTCTCCCCTTGGCTAACTCGAGTCGTAAATTATCCAGCCAAAGTGACCGGACTGTGCCAGGTTTGGGAAAGTTTGTCTTCAAGATTACAGCTCAAGGTCTCGAAGTTGTCTCGAAGCTTATGAATTAGCATCAGTCAGTGAGAAATGTGCATAAAAATATGGCCCTGGAGTGTCGACTTTTCATCGTCGGCCCCCGACCTTGTTGTGTCTGTAAAATCCGAGATCAGAAGTGAGTCGTAGAGAAGATTTACAGGTGAAGTTATGGAAAACAGGATGGGTAATATTTGACTTCACACACATTTCTTTACATAAAAGCCCTCAAAGACAGACAGACATGTCTGGTAGCACTCAGGTATGACGACTGCGTCTCAGCAGACACGGTGACTCACGCACTTACAGCAGCGGTCCCATCTGGAAACCAACCTGCGGGTGCAAAGATGTACACACAAACACTGTCTGAGGATTTTCATTTACTTACAACTGCCACACCTGCTTGAGGCAAAAATGTGGCAACAAGTCTATGGGAAAGCGTGCACACACGCACACACACACATGCACACACATATACAGTGCAGTCTGAAAATACTAGTGAATGACATACTTTGTCATTGTTTTGTCTCCCCTGCAGCACGTTTCGTTTGAAATTAAATGTCTATGAAGGTGGAAAAACCTGACTTTTAAAGAGGCAAGCCCTCTTTACTGTAGCCTCCCATTTCTTAAGCAATGCACCACGACAATGATTTTAGATGTACAAACAAATCAACCAAGGGGTTTTCTTCTTAACTAAAGCCAGCTGACCTCAATTCAACTGACCAGACCAGATTAAAGGGAAAAGTTCCTCAAAACAAGCAAAAACTAAAGATGGCAGCAGTACAGGGCTAGTCGAGCATCACCATGGAAGTTTGACACCAAATATTAAACAAGATAGCTATATATTACATTAATGCATACATTTTCCCCTAAAATTGGAGGAGTAGGGCTGCAGTTCCTATACTTTTTATCTGATGTGGATTTACCTCCTACTTCTTACAGATTGTACTCGAGACAAATATTGTGCGTGTGCTCTCATACAGTCTCCCAGTAGATATAAGTCTGAGATGTATCATGTGATTCCTGACATCTAATCCTGAGACAAATCTTCTATGCCACCACAAAGAGCATCAATTCATAAAAGGATTGTGCAGCTTTTGCAGCCGCTAAACCTGCACAAATAAAACGGAAACCATGTAATTTCTTAAAGCACCCACAAAGAGTGAAATGCAACCCTAACTGCGCTGCAAAGCAAATAGTGTCTTGGTGCTCCTGTGCTATTTGCATGTATTTAAATGTGTGCATACATTTGGTGCAAAATTGGCCCCTTTCTATGCAAATTGCAAAATCAGTCCAGTGCACAAAGATCAGCGTTAATAGCAACACGCAGTTACACTGAAATTATTAGTGTCTTCAGAGAGTTGGTGGTAACTAAAGCACATTTATACGGTTTCTCTCTGTCACGTTTAAATTCCTTGGTCACAGTCTGAAAATGTATTTTTTCTTTTTCTCTCTGCCATTGTTCTGTCTACTGGGCTCTCGGCGCCAAGGCAACATTTATACTTTGCCACATGGATAATTGCAATCAGACACAAAAACAGGGCAAACTCCACTCAGCTGCAAAACATTCTGGACTTTTTTGCACTGTAATACCATTAGCACATATCTTTTGTGAATCTGACCTTGAGACAGGTCAGATTGCGGTTGCAAGTGCGCAATTCATGGTGCTATCAGCGGCTGCAATCAATTCATTGTGAATTCACCGTCTGTAGTTCAAGGTAGCCTGTGGAGCTTTTTGACCGCTAGTAGTGCTATGGAGCAATGCTTTTAAGTGTGGGTCCCTATTTTGTTAGTAAAGAAGTAAAGAAATGCAAGACAAGATAGAAAAAAACTCCTGGCTAGCAAACATGGATGTAAATAATGTTATGTAGATTTTAAATTCTTACAAAAATCAACTTTGCAAATGTTTTATGAGGCCGGACCTACGTCCCAACATGTTTATTAGACACAATGAGTGGTGAGTAACAGTGAATGTAAAAACCTCCATAGGGCTCCTTTAACGTGGCCTCTGGACTAATCTTGCAATAGTGTTATCTCTTATTTGATTTTCATTTAAAGATTAGGCTCTACATCCGTAGTGCTACATGCTGCATTTTAAAGCAATATCCATTTGTGATGTAAACCATTATTTCTAGTAGATTTAACACGAAATTCGACCACACAACATGAAATATCTCCAGAGGCTGCGAATCTCTTCTCTAATGGTTCTTCTTATTTACAGTAATTATACTAATGTCCCGAAAGTAATGTGGTCATATTTAACTGACTGGACGTTTCAGAACTGTAGTTGCTGCACAAAGGTCGTATTTTCAGGCAGCAGAGTGAGAGAGAGATTAACTGTAACTTTGCACCAGACGACACTCTGATAGTTTTATCAGCTAAAAGCAGGAGATCCCCCAAACAAACACGTAGCCAAAGCAGTCGTCAGTGTTAATCTCCAGTGTTTGCAAAGATAAGAAGGAGGCAACTTGATTTGAGAAAGTCTAACTCTCTACTGGGTTATTATGACCTCTATCTTGCAACCTGTAGCCTTGTTAATCCTCAAGACATGATGTGTGTGAGAGTGTGGTTTGGTTTTGGTTTAATTTAATGAAATGCCTGTCACTTAATATTCAGAAACAGGATGATTAATCCTCAAAAGCCTTTGAGGCTATTTTGAAGTTACAGAGCTTAAAATTGTTCATAACGACAACATAGAACATTCTGGTCTCACGAAATGAACAACACGCCAATTTTGTCACTCAGGAGTTTGTCCTGTGTGAAACTAGTTATTTTGACTGTTGATTTTGGTTAATAGAAATATCTCCACACCGCAGCCATCTTTGTTTTTCTCCCAGCCATGCTGCCTGTCACCAGCTGCTGACGTGTGATGTAGTACGCGCATAGAAGTGAATTGAAGAGATTCGGCCCATTGTCACTGATACCCGATCCAGCTATTTGAGTCGGTATCGGCCCGATATTCAATATCAATATCGGATCGGTGCATCGGTGAATCCAACCTGCGGCCCTTTGCTGCATGTCATCCCCTCTCTCTCTCCCCCCTTTCCTGTCATTCTCCAGCTGCACTAATAAAGGCATGTCCTAAAAAAACAATCTTAAAAAAACCTACATAACAAACTTCCTTATTTTAACCCAAACCACAATGTTTTTCTTAAACTTAACAAAGTAGTTTTGTTAACGAAACATAAGCGTAGTTCAGGGTTCGGGGAGTTGGTACCATCCTGATCATGTGCACATACGTGCACGTGTACCGTGCCTTCAACTGCAAACACTTTTTACAAGCACACATATTTTACAAGATTATTCAGCTAAAATGTCATTACTTTTTAACGAGAGCTGGAGGTGGGATGACATTTGACAGAGGTGGCCGCCTTGTAATTCTCTATGCTGGAAAAACCCTGTAGTTTGAATTCACAACGTTAACCACGTGTTTAAAACTGCGACTGTGTAGTGAAGCGTCATAGTTTGGTAAAAGCGACGTCGATGGTTCCTGAAGCGTCCGTATGTGACGAGTTGGGAATGAGAACGTTGCATAAAGTGACACACGAAAAGCTTAAAATGCTTTACATGACATGCGAAATACGCATGCCATTTATACGCTTTCCCATGATACATATAATGATGTGAAAATCACCACGAATTCACCACAAAATATGAGTAAAACTAGTCTTTTTTTGCTTTTTAAAAGGTGGTAATTATTTAATTGGCATGGCTCTGAGGTTCTCTGAGAGGTTTTATAATGTCTAAAATTGAGAATGGAGATGGGGAGGTGAATTATTCAAAGACCCACAATCCTCAGTCCCTCACCTCGCGTTAAGGAGGTTCTCACAGGATGTTTCATCCCTCTAATCTACAGGCTCAATCTCAGTTTTGTAATCTCGTGGCTCTTTAGGAACGGATTTGGGACCCCCTTTGAAAAGAAAACCTGCCTCCGATACCCCCTCTATTTCCCAGCACATGGAGGGTAATCTCTCTGCTAAGCCACCCCCTCTGGCCAACCTAAAACCAAAAACACAAATACACACAGGCACAGGCACGCAAACACAGAAACACGCACACACTGCCACCCATCATCTAGCTCCATCTCTGTTGAAATCTGATCACCCATCTCCAAATGTAGGTCTGTCTCTGTCTGCTGTAAATAGATTGATTTTTTTCCTTCAGCTATTGACACTCTCTAACAAGAGCTCAGGGCTTTAACGGATTGTCGCATGAACACAAGTCAATATTTTCAGTCGATATGTGTGTTTTTTTTCTCAGTTTGCATTTGTTATCGATCATTTCCACATAACGGGGGGCCACCTACCAAGAGGAGCGCTGAGCCTGGAGAACATGAGCCTTGGTATTTCCGTACATGACATAGAAAATATAACTGAGCAGCTGAGATGTTTCTGACTCTGAAATTATAGTTTGTGGAGTTATTTTTAAGGGAGCGATATGCCAGAGGGTTACAGTTCTTCATCAATCATACTGCTTTTCAAAGCTGGATTGTCAGGCTGCTGCTGGTTGTTGTGGTCACGCAGACAATAAAAGTGCTGGCGTGTTTGTGATATCTTTACGTTGTGTATATGGGCATTGTAGTTGCTGGAATGCTAATCGATTCTTTAGCCTTCCACACAGTCTCTGTCAGGCTCAAGTTACTGTTGCTACAGCTGTTAAGGGTCGTTGTTCTTTGCTTTTGCTCCCGACCTGCAGCTACAACCTCTAAGCCTAAACACACACACACACACACAGAAACACACACACACACAGCTCACCGTGAGAACCCACCGACTCCGGCAAGACACTGAGAAGGCATTCAGAAAATGTATCTGAAAAAACGACAATTTTGAGGATGATGGAGATGAAAGCTCTTGTGTCGTGTACTGTATTTAAAAATCTATATAAAAAGTACAAAATATAAGAAGATTCTCTGTTATCCAGTAGGGTGTTGTAGTACTAGAAGTAGTAACTGGGTTTGCAGTTTTATTCTTGAAGATGTTTTACCGTCTGAAATACTTTGCTAGTTGCTTTTGAAGCCTTTGTGTGCTTAAAACAAAGTGCTTGTCATATTGTCTCACAGCATCCATTTTTGTAACTTCGTGAATCAGACAGTCCATTATGAAGCAGCGATTGGCTGGATGTGCAAAGGTCTTAAAGGAATAGTTTGACATTTTGCGAAATATACAAAAAAAATGTGTTTCAGAGAATTAGATGAGAAGTAGAAGAGTGGTATCAACCTTCTCATCTAACTCCCAGCAAGATAAGAAATAAGCGCATTTTCCAGAAAGTCAAACTCTTCCTTTTAGGGTTTAAACTTTTCTCTCAAGCTCTCTTTTTTTAATTCTTCACACGACGACTTCTGTCACTTTTCTTGTGTGCAACCGAGTGCAACACCATAATAGTCCTCGAGGAGAGACTGTCTGAAAGAGTGCACTCTTATCGCCATTCGTACGATTAATTGTGTCAAGACAAAGAAAAGATGCAGAGTTCTTGAAAACAGATCAGGGAGGCAGTGACGCTGTGCCTTAATTCGGATACTTCCGTTAGTACACTTACATGTAGTACACTGTGTACACTATGTACTTGCGTAATGCGTACATTTTGACAGGGCAGTGTTGTCTCATATCGCACATGGCCGTTAAGCACTTATCAGAAATGGCAATCACAACATTTGACTCCTTCTTCTTCTTCTTCTTCTTCTTCTTCTTCTTCTTCTTCTTCTTCTTCTTCTTCTTCTTCTTTTTAATGGTAAATTGCAACAGGGCAGAGCATTAGCACCACCTATTGTCGCCCGCCAAAATATCTGCTGGCTTGTTTTCTCACTATTTGACTACAGTTTAGTGGCACTTAGTGGGGAAAAAAAACACTTGTATAACTTACATTTGTATAGTTTAGTGTTCGCTGTTTCAATGCCATTTTCACGAGCTTGAAAATGTGTTGGTGGTCCCGTAGTTTCCGCTACGTAGCAAAGATGGCGACCGTTGAGTGTGAGAAGTGTCCAGCGTTCCACACTCAACTTTTTGATCGTTATGAGTGCACCATCTGGGTACTCATTTTGCCATACTTCCCAGTGTAAATGCACTCTGCACTCAAAATAGTAAGTACAGAAGTACGCACATTGAGACACAGCAGTTTTCAGCACAGTGAACCCTTTACAGTTGCACTTACCAGTTATGTTTTTAATTCAAGAAATACAAAGAAAAAAGAAGAACTGATATTTGCAGGGGTTTTCCACCACACAGCCCTCATACACCACAGACTGATCGTGCATCCATGCACAGCAAATCGAGCCTGGAGGAAGCAGTGGCCCGTAACATAACTAGCCAAGTTGGAAATTACACATTGATGCACAGCTGGAGACTTCACTGCTCCTGTTTCGCATCATGTATGATCGGTGCAGGTATGGAGACATGCAAGGTTGGAGCGTAACGGAGCAGACATCTTATTCACAGCTAAACGAGCCCAAATGGCTCGTCTTACACCCTTCTCTTCCTGCGCTCCTGCAGGAGCCATGCATACTCCCATCCAGCCTGTCATCAAGATGTTATTAAAGCCCCCCCGTCTTTCTTTTGCTTTTCCCTCCCAACAGAAATTCCTCCGTCCCTTTGCACGCTGCTTCTCTTTGGAGTCGTCGTCCTTCTGTCCATCTCTATTTCTGACATGGGAATCTGTGGTGTCACAGCCTGTCTGGCTGCAGAGGTGGTGGCGTGAGGAGATGCGGCGCAGTAGACACGGACACTTGATAAGGAGTTGATGGAGACTGTCAGGAGGTAGAGCTATTGTGGGACGAGGCTATTGTGGGGAGTCGGCTTTTGTGAGGACATGTTTGTCTGGACGTAAAACAACTAAATGAAGTATGTGGTTAAAAAAAACGGACATTATTTCATATTGTAATATCATACACTTTGTGAAACAAAGCAAAAACAGCGCAAAGGAGTAAAAGACGCACGCACGCACACATCCATTCATACATAGTTTACAGTAAAAGTCCTATTTCCCTGAGAGAAGAGGCAGGAAGAAAAAAAATGACATTACTGAATGGATAACTGGATAAATAAAAATAAATAAATAAGTCAAATCTAAAGGATTTCTCCAGAATTATTTTTTTTCATAACTTTACATATATTACTCATAATCCCATCAACCAAACAATCAATCAAGTGCAGCCAGCTTGTATTTGGTCTAAGGATTTATTATTGTCATTATATAATACAGGATTGCACAATGAAAGGTAATTGCAGCCCCCTCCATGCTACAAATACACAACACGTATGAACAGATATTCAAAATATTTAAATTAGGATAGAAAATATAAACAATAAAATGGAACCAATTGAAATTACTTTATTTTCTGTGAGGAACTTCCTTTGTGCAGTGGACACACAAGACAAGTACAGCAATCACATACAATGATATATAGTAATATACATACCCGATTCACATACAAATTAGGATACAAAGCAAACAAATCATATAAAAGTAGCACTAAAGGAACAAATAAAAAAGAAAATTGTAATTATATTTACAAGGAATAGGCCTATGTTGTATTATAACTCCTCATCACAGGTTTAACCTTTTAGCTGTCTACATGCAGTATAGCATCATGTCTGGTGTGTCTGCACAGAGAAACCTCTCAGAAGACCTAATCCTTTCATTCAACTCCTCAGCTTCTTTAATGGAGTGACTAATTGTTCCTTTCGAGGACCTCTACACCTGTCTGAGTGACGCACTAATTGGCCAATTAGACACCTGGATCACTGACGCTTCCAACCCCTCGAGGAGACGCCACTGTCATAGGGCATGACCCAGTCCCAAAGCTGGGTGTCAGATAAAAGCACCGACAGTTCAGACTCAGCTGAGGTCTTCACTGGTGCTGCAGAGCTTCATGTATCGCCTGAGGCACATTACAGCAAAATGCTCTACAAAAGAGACTGGGTTCCAGGGTCCCCACAAAAGGGGACTCATTTATTTTCACCATAAAGGCCCCGACATACTGGCATCAGCATGGGTTATGACGATATTTACGTCACACGCACATCGAGGACATGCGGACGCGGAAAGTATAAATTCGCCTAAATTCCATCCATAAGTAACACAATCTATGACTATTTTGGTCATGGGTTTCATTCAAAAATCCTATGAGATGAGGGGCCCTGGCACAAAATCTTATCAAATGGGGGTCAGTGGTATAACTTGTGTCAGTTTAGGGGTCCTTGACGTGAAAAGGTTTGAGAACCGCTGCATTAGAGCCATTGTAGTCTGGCTTTACTGGATGTACAGTGCAGGGATAAAGCATTCTCCTCCTCTTCTGCTGTCTCCTATTTATTTTGCAAGGGCACTGTCACTGCGTCCGGGGCGTAGCCACGCCCAAGACGATTGTCATTGGTAATAATGTAGCCTGAATAATGTAAACTTGTGCAGCCAGACCAGAGGCGGCTGACTGAAGTCGTAAATCTATGAGAAAAAAACATTGATATTCTCTAAGATTAAAGTGATACATTTCAGAGGGAAAAAACTGAAAAATTGTGAGGTTTTTGTCAATGAACCACATCACTTTACTTTGCACGGTTGGATCAACCCCATCTCATAATAATAATAATAATAAAAAATAATAATTTATTCAATTTATATAGCACCTTTCACAAAACCCAAGGACGCTTTACATTAGAAGACACACAAACACAGAATGGAGACAACACAGAAACACAGAAACTAAACAAAGGCTTTAGTGAGTCATCTCATGGCCCTAATACGCCGTCGTACCTTCTTGTATTTCTATGAATTTTTTACAAGAAGAGAGCGACTTCAGGCCTCATTGTGCGATTTCTTCTGCTTGTTTGGCTTAAAGTTGGAGCCTCACAGCACACATTACACACATTACATGTGTAATCTTGACCGCACCACTGCTACTTCTATGACTCACACTATACGGTTAATGACTAAAGTTTACTTCAGTGCATAAAACGCACTTGGATCACAGCTTATCTATGAATAGATCTATTGCACAAGGCTGCAGAGTTTGCTTTAACCTCTTAGCTTTTCTGCCTACAGTGAATAATAAATCACAAAAATGGAAACGTGTCTTTACATAACTCAAATATTCTGCAGCATGTTACGTCATGGAGCTGCATTCCTCACTGGACTTTGTGCAGTAATTCAGGATCTTGGCAATAAGTCATGAGAGCTCATGCTGATGGACTGAAGAATGTAATTAGAGGAAACCGCCCGTATTAGACCACATTATATTTCACTGGGTCAACAGGCAGTTCACATGTAATTTGTTGACAGAGAATTTGTTTTCAAGTTTCTTATCTGTCAGTTGTGATCAGCACTGTGGATACTTACATTCAGATATAATTACTTCACTGAGTTCATTCATGCATTTAATATTCCTCATTTATTTCCCACTTAAAAATATTGTAGATTGTTGCTGGTCATTTTTTATGAAATGTTATGCAAGTCTATTGCTTTACTTTTACATCAAAACATTATTATTTGTAACAATCTTTGTTCCAGTGTTTTTTCAAGATGCCACTCTTGCAGTCTTCTGCGAATAAATTAATCTACTCTTAATCTTAATCTACGCTTAATTTGCGTGAGTTTGGATGCTGGAATCTTCTGTTTAAAAAAAAAAAAAAAAAAAAGATCATAAATCACGTTTTT
>JAOVVB010205763.1:0-10804 GCA_028570985.1 Heterobranchus longifilis
ATATATTTATCTATATCTATATATATATTTATCTATATATATATATATATATAGATAAATATATAGACACACACTTGTGTAATACTTTCAAACTGCATAAAAATCTCATTCTATTATCTGCAGACTTTTGCCGTCTGTGCATTTCTGGTTTCTTATTACATTATTGTAGAAATATGATGTGCTTGTGATGTGGACATCAACATCTTTTCTGAATGATCTGGTTCTATATTTTTCTTGGATGTAGAGTTCAATGTAAACACACTGATTGAGAGATGAGGGCTGTCAGGATGGATCTAATGGCAGCTTTTTGATGGGTTTGAGTTTTGGGATACTCATCACATCCAAGCCTTATTCTGTCAACATATTTCAATATGCTCAATAATATACGTAGCATTTATCAAGACTGTCAGTGTAGAAATGCTGATCTTGGATCACTGAAACACACATTTCATACGACTCTCCCAAACTGATCCAAGATCGGCATTCCTGCTCGACAGAGGCTGATAAATGTAGACTCGGATACTCGGCAGCCCCGTTCTCCCAGATTTTTAGTTTCCCACTTATATTACAGTATAGCCGGCTCCGTCTCCGTCTCAGACCAGCTCCACCTTGGAGTTGGGGTACACGGCAACGACGTCGTAGCCCTCTGGGGGCTGGACGCGTGCCTTGGCGTGGGTCTCACAGTACAGATTGTCCTCGATGAAGAAGTAGCCTCTCTGCTTGAGGTTGACGCCGCAGTCGTCGCACATGAAGCATTCTGGGTGGTAGAGTTTGTCCCTGGCCTTCACGATGGTGCCACTGGAGGAGGGGAGACGGAGAGTGTCAGGGTGTGTTTGAAATCACATACTAACATACTGCCTTCATACTCCATGTGCATATACTGCATACTGCCGACTAAATTAATGATTAAGCCTTATAGCGTGTACACACTGGGTGCAAATAAATTAATTTGCGCGAATTAATTACATATAAAGTCAATGTAAAGATGCAATTAGACGTGAGTTCCGGTAGAGTACAGTAGATCATTTTATTTGCATCTGGTGTGTACACACTATTACAAGTAAGGCTTTATCCAGGCAGAGAAGTCAACAACAATAACAACAACCTCCGAGTTATCAACCTACACGCTGAAAATGTTGAAGATTTGGATTGTGCAATAAGTCAGGCCTGCTCTGTTCTTTCAGTGAATGATTGTAAAGATCTACAAAGAATAATGTTCACAATATTTTCGTGTTGGTGTTACACCGAAACAGGTTCCCTGCCGACACTATTTTGCAGAGGCACCGTCGGGGCGCGGCGCCGCCCAGGACGATTGTGATTGGTTTAAGCAAATACAAACAGACCAGGAAGTTTTTTTCACTATCCAGGAGTGAAAAGCACATTGAATCCAGACTTTCCCCCAGCGAGGACACAGCGATGTAGAGGTTTATCTGGCTACGCGAGACTCCCGGTCAGCCAGCAGCAGCCTCTCAGATCCAAACATGCAGCAGAAAATGTCCAAACGGGCGTTATTTGAATAAACTAACCACATAGGTGTTCTTTTCTTGCCTGAAAATATATCAAATGTAATAAAGTAAGATATTAACAGCGTTTTGTCTGGCTCGAAACCGCCGTGTATCAAATGAATGGCAGGGGAACCGGCCAGCTGTAAACGTCGTAGCAAATGTCCAAACAGCCGTTATTTGAATAAACTAACCACATATTTGGAATCTAAAGTGTTACTTTCTCACCTGAAAACATATTAAAACATAATAAAGTGATAAATTAACAACATTTAGCCTGGATCAAAACCACAGTGCATCTCTGCCATTGTACAGTCTGAAGAGACGCAATGCATTATGGGACAGTTGAGTATGTGCAGTAAGCTCCCGTCCCATACTCAGTAATTCCTCAGTGTGTAGTATACATCCAGGCATTTCTCGCAGACACAAAATCCACATATTCAGTGTGAACGCACTACACACTCAATTTTACGTCATATGTAATATGAATAGTGTGTTAGTATGTGATTTCGAACACAGACTTATTAAAGTTCCAGTGAAACAGAAGTTCCCCGGTGAAATGGAATATTTGAGCAGTGTACAGTTACAAGAGGTATTTAAATCAAATCCTTCACAAAGTAATTGGGCAGCTAGAAAGTGGGCGGTCTTAGAGTTCAGAACGATACAGAACTACAGAGGACTAATGAGTCTTAGCTCTGTGCTGCTGAAAGCTGCAGATTGATCGCTGGGTGGATGTCATGATATGATTTTGTTGTTTGTGCAGAGCTGTTTGTTAAGATTTCATCACAGATATTCTACACTTTTATTAATTTACTTATATTCTCTTATTTTTGTCTGTGTTTTTATTTGATCATTCATCAGTTTTATTTCATAAAGCACTTTGGTCAACATCTGTTTTTTGTTTTTTTTTGGCTTTTTGCCTTTTATTGATAGTACAGCAGAGAGAGGTGAGAGGGAGGGGCCGACATGCAGCAAAGGGCCACAGGCGGGAATCGACCCCGGGTCCGCTGTGGTGAGGACTTCAGCCTCTGTATATGGGGTGCACTCTACCACTGCACCACCAGCGCACCTCGGTCAACATCTGTTTTTAAATGTGCTCTATAAATAAACTTGACTATAAGGCCGCAAGGATGAAAATGCATGATTGGAAAACGATGCAATGACACACAAACTGCCTTAAAAGGAAAACTGCAAGCAGTTTTTAAGGAGGTGCCGTTATCTCGGAGGACAAACATAAAGCATAACACTTTAAAAGGAAGTCAGTGATGATGAATTGCTCATGAGTGACTCAGCTGTTTATCGAAATTGTCATTATCTATGCAAATCAACAATTATCATACTTTATAGCGACTATAACCATGCAAGTATTTGAATATATCTCATCATATGTCATATTTCAGGGATGTTTTCAAAGAGCAGGAGGAGTTTCAGGTGGACGGAAGGTCACATACCACACTGTCACATCTGGGAGCTGAATTATTTATTCTGCCGGCTGGCTGCCTCCACTCTTTAATCCATTTATTCGGTTTACCACTCGGCCCTCAGACTTATTACTGGTGACAGTTATTCAACACATCACTGCAACTTGTATGAAAAGGTCGTGTGGGCATCTCTAACAGTGAGACGTGACAGGCATTGTTTTTTATTTATTTATAAACCCCTGAATGGCAATCATACATCACTTCTCGATTGGTCCTATCGTCATTATTGGACTCGCTCAAGCGATTGGCTGCTCGAAGTTCCACATGCAAATACTGATTTTGAGAAAACTGCTTTTAGTCATTGTGCAGCACACACTTGGAATATTTTACAACAAACATTCAAACTTAACACAATTGTTCCGATTTAATTACCAATTTAAAACCATTACAAACTACTCTGCTCTTGAATGTGACTGTTTTTAACTGTGTTCTGTTGTTTGTTTTGTCATTAATTACATTTTTATGTGTATTTATTCTGTTTTAATTGTACTCTCGACATCATTGAAAATGAGGACATGCCCTCCATGACTCCTTGTGATTAAATAAAGGTTGAATGAGTGAATGAATGATCAACACTGGTGCATTTGGAAGCTCACTGCTTCACTCAGTCACAGTGACGGCAGTTGTTCAGGGCGTTGTTCATTCGCTGTTCCCAATAAGATTTTCCTTTCTGGACTGGGGATTAGAGCAGCGACCATTCAGTCATAAGCCTGCTTCTTTTTTTAACCTCCTTCCCCATCTAACCACACGACTTGCAGGATAAACTCTTGACAGAGCTCCACACTTGTATAAAAAGCTGTAAAATGCCTGCGGGCCATAACAGCCTTATTGTGCACTGCGAGCTCCCACAATGCCCTCTTGTTAATGAGTAAAGTAAGCCGGTGACATCACTGCTTACCTGCAGCTGCTTTTATAGAGGGGGGATTACCGGTGCATGGGGTTACTTTGGCAGAAAGGTGTGTGCGCTCACACTTCATGTTCAGTGCAAGTTTGTGGATATGCACTTGTGTGTATGTGCGTGGGAAAAGGGTGTGGAGGATGGCTTAGTTAATTATTAAAATAATAAATGGGAATAGGTTTTCCTGAGTACTTGTGAAGGACCTGTTGGTGCAGGTAGACCTGCATGAGTTCACCTCTTTGTCTTCACGCACCTCACGGAGTTTAGCTTTTAAATTTTATGATCACAGGCAGAGTCATAAAACCAGACAGAGACATAGCAGTTCCAGATGGTGATTAAAAGAGTTAAAACAGCAAATCTGATAATAAATCATTCATATGTCATGTATTTATTTACTGCATCTTCAGTAGTCTGTAATTGTAGGCTACTGTGACCATCATTTTTTAAACCATTAAGTTTTTTGTTGCGATATGTAATACCTTCTATTGACAAAAATACACTACACCTTAGTGTTTAAATGAAAAGCAAATTGAAACTTTTATAAAAAAAATAAACATTTAGACATTTAAACATTGCACTGACCTTCCCACCTACAAAAAACTACTCAAAACCCACCTGCTCAGAACTGCTTTTAATGTGATTAATGTTGTGTGTTTCTTGTTTTTAGCTGGTAGTTTTTCTTGTAGCTTCTATGTTTTTATATTTGTAGTTTTATTTGTTTGCTCTGTAAAGTGTCTTTGAGTTTTATGAAAAGTGCTATACAAATAAAATGTATTATTATTATTATTATTATTAGATATATTGAGTGGTCTTTACACTTCCAAGACCAAAAATGAATCACAAGCTTCTGAGACACGATCACATTCTTATTCTATGAGATGTTCTATGGTGTTATATAGTCCACTTCTTAGTATGTACCAGGATCTGTACAATACTTACACAATGCCATTGCAGCAGCGTGTGCACTGGGGTAGCTTCTGAAGACCAGACATGGGACTGGGGATGGGGCTTCCCAGTTTGGGGATTGGAGACCTGATGGGAGACTTTAAGTTTCTCATTCTGTCTGTTGGGGACACACCTAAGAAAAAAAAACAACCACAGAATGAATACAGGAAATAGGATACAGGATACTTTGGAAACTGCACCATAAACCATTCAGAGGACATATCTTACAAATAAGCATACGATAGATGTACAACGCGTGTGTGCGTGTGTGTGTGTGTTTGCATATGTCTTCTGGGGCCACTAGATTCCAGGAAGTGTCTGGTAGTTTCAAGGGAAAAAAAACATGCCGTGTCAGAGTGTGTGTTTGTGTTTGCACTTTGCAGGAAATTTCCTTTGAGTTCCAGGTAGTAAGACGGGAGCACAGTGGTTGTCAGGTCTGTAGTAGGCTGGTAAGTGATATAAAGATCCCCATTGTCAACATCTAGCAAGAATCTAGTTAAACAACCTACCAGAACAGAAAGTATCTAGAAACACCCTAGCAGCCACACAGAACACCCTAGCAACCACCTACTCCTGCCTTTTAATGACCTTATTGCAATTACCTCACTGTTTACTACCTGGACACAATGACTCAGTTTAATGCACACCAATATTCCACTATAAGATGACCATATTCCACATTTGACACAGGTCATGTGAACAGCATATTCAGTTTGGATATTCCGAATGTAACATTTTCTGATGAAGACATGTGGTATATGCCGGTATTATTCATGTTTTAGAAGCATTCTTTGAACATGTATACAGACATTCAGAATATGCGTCTCAATTAGGGTTTTACTGCAGTTTGCTCTGTGCATTACCACAGCCAACAGTTTGCAAGGCTGGGCTAAAATGCCCAAAAGAAAAACCCACATTTCTCGTCAGAAGGAGGAACACACCTACTTTTAAACATTATGAAAGACTTGGATATCAACAGGTTTTTGGACACGCACAAATATCACAAAGCCGACCTTTTCATGAAGGTGGTTGAAGGAATGAAAGTGTGTTTGCATGGTCGAACAAGTCCGGCACTGCTGAAAAAGTTTGAAAACACCCTAGCAACAACACAGAAAACATTTACAAATATCCTACCAACCACTTGAGGCAATACAATGACCTGTTTCAAGCAGTAAATTCAATATACTAATGCTGGCAACATCTATTGTTTTTTTTTTTTACTGTTACTTTGCCTTCAATGCTGTATCATGCTCAAGACAAATGGTAGTCTACCTCCTGCCAAATGTCACGGCACGGTTAGAGTTTCTGTAACTTCAGATCACATTTCTCACCAGCCTTGTTGCTTGTTTCACAAACAGGATGTTGCCACTTGTCCTCTTACATTGCGTTTGTCTACATGGGATCATTTTTAAGAGATTCATGCTTTCACTTCCAGATATCATGAGATACAAACCAGTGGCATGCAATGTCCAGTGTAGAGGGCAAAACACTGGAGGCCATCAATCTTCATGGTGGTCTCAAAATTAATGTGGTAATGATTTATTGATGTTAAATTAGTCATAAGAAGGTACTCCCTCTTTTATTCTGCTTTCACTCTCCCTTTAGATCACAGTTACTGGATTTCTTTTAGCCTTCCTCTCTCTCCTGTCACTGACCTCTCTCTGTCTCTCACTCCTTCCTGTGTGCTGCAGTCAAGAGTCTGCAGAGACATTTCCTAGTAGGAATTCATCAGTCACCCTGGTTAGACACCCGGCAGGGAAAACATCCCACGTTACAGAGTCAGTCTTTAACTATCACACCACTGTGCTACAATCACACCATATCTATGAACGACAAGGTGAGCTGTGATGACATTCATCTTAACGGAAAGAACTTTAGATGCATGATCTTTGCTAAATGTAAATATTTGCTAAAATGAAAAATGACAACACCTCGAGGACATTTTCTTTCAAATTTACCCCGATATCTCTCTGACTCTGTCCATTCTTTATATACAGTCTGTGATGGAACGCAGCAAACTCGCTGCTCTCGCACAATGCATCCTGGTACATGTAGGCACGGCTGGCACGGCCCCGCCAGCAGGAGGAATCCACTTTCTCGGTCAATATAGCACGCACTTGGGAATTTTCATCTTCAATCGACTACATTTACCATCAAAACTGATTGGACATCCACATTAAAAGTGGCGAAGTTTCCTTTTAAGGGCGATCAAATCCAATCCAATCATCAAGCGTTTAGTTATGCCTGACTGGAATGCATGAAAGGAGCATACTTAATGCTGGATATCTGGAGCCACTCCAGCGGTGCACCAGGGCAGATCAGCGGGGCACAGCCGTGAACTGTATGACTTCCTTTTACTGATGATGTGCCAGCCGAGGCTTTCAGGCCAACATGCCACCTATCACTGAAACTAACCACAGTCTAATTACCTCACAGTGGTGCCGGACTCAAAGCTCTTTCCATCCCTCAGCAACAGTTAGCCTCTGACTGCTCCACGGTGTGTTTAAGAGCTGACATGATCTGGGTATGTTATTTCTGGGATTAATGTCTCTATTACCTAATGATGCACTCTAATGGAAAACCTTTTATGTGCAGCACTCTCGTGACTTTCTCACAGAGGGGAAGGTTGACTAATAAAAGTCTTTAGACCACAGTCAGGAATAGTATAAATGAGAATAGAACGAATGAGTGCTTGTTTAGTCTTGTTTTCTACATTTTTAAATAGCCAGAATACTTAGGACCCGTATATTTTGCTTCCCAACGCAGACAGACGCCATATTTTATTTGACAGACGGTGACAAGTTGGCCGATTACAACACATATCTCACCCCACGCAACATTCACGGCACAATGTGTGTCCTCCACTGTGACTAATATCAACCAGACGTACTATAAAACAGCCCCCATCCTAACTCAAACCTGTCAAGTGCAGAATGCGAAGCCTCGGGGAATTTAATGCAAAGCCAATCACAGTGTCGAAAGATAAATAAACAGCTGTAATAATAAAATTGTTGATGGCCAGTGTGTGATATTGTATCAACTTTTAGAGGAAGTCTAAAGTCTTGACCCGAACATATTTAAGTGTTGCAATTCTCCAAGGGGTATAAAAAGGGGTTTTGTCAAAACTACATGACAAGCAAGACCAGTAAAAAAAAATTGGCACAATGTCTATCTTACACGTGTCGGAAAGACAAACGTTTAATCTCTGGGGTCACACATGCAGTCCGAGAGGGAAAAAACGTTACCATGAGAGAAAGAAAAACTGTTGGATAGAAAGTGCTGACAAATCCGATCATTAATTTAAGACGTATTATGAAGTAAAACAAAGGATTTCTTTTTGCTTTTGTTTGTTTCATACCGCTGTAAACTGAGCACTTCAAAGTTTTTCCACTTTAGTTCAGACAAATAAAACGATGACTTCACTTTGGGCACTGGGAGCTAATGATGGGCGTATTTTGAGCATTTATAGAGTAAGCAAATGAAAGAATATTAAACAAAAACTACAATGGTTGCTAGCGTATAGTGCGTATAGACAGTCGAAGGATTGAGTCCCTCACCACTGGCATCACATGTTTACCCCCACTGGACTACAAATCTGGACAGGACTTTAAATCTGCTATCTTTTCAGCTCGGGCTTTATCTCTGTGGAATAACAATCTCAGTGGAATGCCACCTCTCCTTTCCTCAAAACACATCCAGAATTAAATTACTCCGCAGCGTGTTTGAAGGGGGACATGAGTGATGTGATGTTTACCTTTACCTGTCTCAGCTGGTGGTCACATGTACTGACAGTTCTAATCACATTGTTTCATTCACAGACTCACTTAAAGGAGACACATGGTGCTCATTTCCAGGTTACTTGTGTTTTGTGTTTCTACTAGAACATGCTTACATGCTTTAATGTAAAAAAAAAAAGACATTATTATATATCTGATTGTTTAAGCGCCTGTCTTTTTAAGCCCCCTTCCGAAAAAGCCCAGTCTGCTCTGATTGGTCAGTGTTTCAGGGTCTTCCGCATCTGCGCTCTCAGCGTCTCTGTACCATCATTGCAGCCGGGGAACGACTGTAACAGCACTGTAGCGGGACTTATATTAGACTTATATTACCTATATATAGTATAGTTGTGACATCACAAACTTAAGGAAGTCCTGACGCCTCGTTTAAAGGCGCTGTTTCTGAATACAGGCTGTGTACATTTATCTGTGGCTCGAGTGTTTCGATTATTTTTTATAGCACCTAGACCTGCTTTAAAATAGAAAAGACATGTAAATCTCACTTTTTACAATATGGGACCTTTAACATCTCATATAACCTTTGAGGCAAAGTAAGATAAAAGTAACAAATATTACTGTATGTGAGCAATCCGAGTGATTCAGTAATCTGATGTTATAATCCAGGATGTGATCATTCACTGGACGAGTGTTAAACTTTGAAAGTACAACATTTCCTCCAGCAGTGATGCTGATAGATGTCTTATTCTGAGAAAGCAGCCTGCTCCTCTCCTGAGCACTCTCCATGGACTGAAACTGAGTTTTGCAGCCATCATTAGTCACTGTTGTGACGAGGTATCTTCTGAAAAAAAATAACTACTGTAAGGCCACTTTTCTGGAAATACGTGGTGTAAGGAAAGGTATAAAATATGATATTTTTCATGATTTCCTTTAAACAAACAACTGTGGAGTTCTAGGAATGGATGAGGCTTCTGAGAGCTCACTGGAATTTTGTTTATTTCTTTTTCCAACTGTTAAAGAAACACTCCCCCATAATGTCGTCTCCCGGCTGTCCTCCCCTTAAATTCACCTCATTAATGAAGGTGGAAATGATTAAATCTCATCTGCAACAGAGCAATCCCAAGTCGTTACATTCATGAGTAAACTATTTAATTGTCTGTGCATTTCTTTTAAACATACAGAAACAGTTCTGTCCGTAAAGGCATATAATGATGATATCTGTACCTGTTATGGAAAAAACAAAACCCTCATATTGGTACAATAGGTGCAGCTTTCTATCATCTATCAACCTTGGGTAATATTGCTTCAAACACTAACTCAACACCAGTATTTTACTTTCACTCCACCCCTCTTCCATCCACATTGCTATCCAATCATGGCAGAGCCTGAGGAATTCTGGGTAAACTGACACTCTTGTTTGCTTTAACTTTAAAAGCCCCTGAAAGTCAACATGGCCTCTACAGGGGCTTTCACCTTCAAAAGGGGACCAACTACTGTGATTTAAAAACCTGACAGTAAGGTATGCATTCAAAAACAGGATGACTTTTTCTTTAACCGGAGCGTCCAATGTCTTCAATTGTTAATTTGACTTATTTCTTCTTTATTGGACGATTAAAAACCATAACCGAGACTACAGCAATATTTGTAGGAGGATTTCACACTCTCACACCGATTCAATGACACCGCCAAACATCCACAGAGAGACAGGTCGCTTTTAAAATGATCCCAAAGTAAACCTGAGGTGTCTCCCCGTTTCATCCAGGGCTCAGCCCGTCAATCACCCCGTCAGTCTCCCAAACTGAAAGACCACTGACAGAAAACAGTCCACTTGTCGAGCTGAAATGAAAACCCTTCAGATCACATGTCTGGTCATGTGCGTCTATTTAACTATAATTATATGCCACAACATTTACAAAAATTACATTTCTTTGTATTTTTATCTAAAAAAATTATCAAAATTAATTATTTCTTTCTTCCCGTAAAACAAAAAATGATGCAGACAGGAAGTAAGGTAACAGCCTCTGAGTTATCAACCTACATGCTAAAAATGACAAGTTTTGAAGATTTGGATTGTATAATAAGACAGGTCTGCTCTGTTCTTTCAGTGAATAATTGTAAAGATCGAAACAGGTTTCCTCCCGACATTATTTTGCAGAGGCACCGTGGGGGCGTGGCGCCGCCCAGGACGATTGTGATTGGTTTAAGGAAATACAAACAGGCCAGGGAGTTTTTTCACTATCCAGGAGT
>JAOVVB010205773.1:0-10804 GCA_028570985.1 Heterobranchus longifilis
TTAGAGTCACCAATTAACCTATTACCCCAATGTATGCATGTCTTTGGACTGTGGGAGGAAGCCGGAGTACCCGGAGAAAACCCACGCAAGCACGGGGAGAACACCTTCTTGCTGTGAGGCGACAGTGCTAACCACTACACCACCGTGCTGCCTTCGTTTTGGTGGAACATCCATGAAAATGATGTAAGCATATTATTTGTAGATCTTTACAATCATTCACAGAAAGAACAGAGCAGGCCTGCCTTATTGCACGATCCAAATCTTCAAAATGTGTCATTTTCAGCGTGTAAGTTGATAACTCGGAGGTTGTTGTTGTTGTTGTTGTTGCAAAGGGACTTTTAGAACAGAAACATGGACGTCCTGTTTATCCAGGCTCTGTTTTTCTGGTAAGCCAGACTAGTTTATTAGGTACACCTGGCTAAAACTAATGCAGGCTAATACAACAGTCCTGCAATAAGCCCTACCTTCATGAAGGTTATAATGTTCAGTGTTTGTTGAAAGTGTTTTAGAGAGGTGTTGATTCAACTTTATGGTCATTTTGGAGGCGGCAGTTTGTGGTGCTGTTGAACCGTACTTTATTATACTGAGAGTTGTTTCTGTTATTTAGCCGACCCTCGATGATATAAACGGGGTGGATGAAATACAGCTGCTGACCCTCTCTTCCCCTTAGGTGGTCATCAATGCTGCAGCATGAAGTGCAAAATATCACAATAAGACAGTGAAGAGACCATTTGATAGGAGTGGGGTAAAAAACTTTTGATGAAAACATGTAATGATGTGTTTTGCCTCATTGATTACCTTTTTACAGAAGCCCCCGGAGGCAATTGAGAACTTTTAAGTCTAAATTGTTTTCTCTCCTGTGTTTATAACAACTTTTAGAAAAAAACCCACTTTTCTCTCACTGGTTTTCCTCCTGCCTGTTGTTAATTATGCAAAGGCCTAGTTCAAATGTTATAAGATCATAAATATTTGTTTTTAACGCTACCGTTTCTGCTATTGGCAGTTTAATCTCCTCTATTACACCTTCTAAAGTTTCAGTATTAGTATGAATCAAATTAACTGCAACAAAGGTGATTTCAAAATGAGTACTGTAGTACTTTTTTACAGAAGAAAGTATAAGCCCATTCTACACTAAGCACAAAGCAGCCACACAATAGAAAAACGTGGCCCCCACCTCCCTGCTAATCGACCCATTTTAGCAAATCTAAGGAGAGGAGTTGACAATTTGCTGTCTATAATAGCACTGGCCAAAAGAGACAAGTTACTGAGGCGGTGAAAACCCACTCTGTCTGAAATGATCGTGCTGGATCAGCTGTGGCATTGCGCGTCTCCCAACCGTGAAGAGCTGCAGGCCGAGCGCCGCTATAATTAAAGCGTTTATTGATTAGACTTTACGCGCTCCTGCGTCCTCTGGACCGTGAGCCGGAGGCGCAGGGCGGGTCAGTCACTCTTACTATGCTAATGTCTATGGTAATACAGCCACCGGTTTGAGTCGATTATTGACGCGCTCCCTAAATGGACGGTTGATCCACAATTGGCGCTTTGTGCGGAGGGGTCAATGGCAACGAGATTGATACCGGGGCGGGAGGTCAGCTTCATTTCAACCCCACCGGTTTCAGGAAATGAATTGAGAATGACTTTGTTAATTGAAATATTAATTGGAAAGTAAATGACATTTTTCAACTCCAAGAGGGATTTCTGTTCATCCCCCTGGTATTGAGCAGAAAATATACAAGATCCATCTGTAGAGGCCCCTGGGGACGGACCACGGAGCCTCATTTGTTGAGGCTCAACCTTCATTTAGACATTTATATCTTTCTTTATATGTTTGCACAGGCAGTGTTTGTGTGTGTGTGTGTGTGTGTATGCGCGAAGAGAAGACAGAGACAGATATAAAAATGAAAAGAGCATAACACAATAAAAGTCCTGAGGTACAATAAAAGAGCAGGGCACCAGAAGAGAACTGACCATATACCTCGCCCTGCTGAAACAGAGAATAACAATGCTTGATGTTTGATGGACCTCTGGTGGGTGCTGGTGCTGGGGGCAAAGCAGAACATCATGCAATCAGTCTGAGAAAGGTCGACGTATTGATCGGCGTGCATGGCTCCACTGTTACATATCAAAAACATCTCTGCTCTTCTCAACACTTCTTTCGCTCTAAAAATGACCTGAAGTGCACTGCTCTTTCACAAGCGCTCCATCCCCCCTGACAGCCGTTCGGCCTGTCATGCTGAGACACACAGCGTCTTCCAGACTCAAACCCAGACACATAGTTCTTTGTTACAGCATACCTGGCCTTTTATACAAGTTTTTCTTACTCGAGATGAACTTATCAGTGTGTGTACACAGACAGGAAGATTGTCTGATTATTATAATTCTGCCAAAAAAAAAAGAAGAAGAAGAAGAAGGAGACAGAATCTCGTATTTTTATCTTCCAAAATGAATCAATAAGATTCCTCCGTGTTGGATAAAGGATAAAAATTAAACCTTGATCTGTCTGGAGTTGATTCGTTATTAAACAGAGAGAGCAGACACAGCCAAATATATCCATCTGATGAGACACTCCTTTAATTACTACTCTCCTTTGCGACATGCCACTCAACATTGTGTCTTTGCCTGCATGTGCATGTGCGTGCAACCAAACACTGTTTGTGTGTTTTATATCAGTAAACACTCCTGTCTGCCTCAAACCCGGTCCTAAAAGCCCTGTATCTACTGTATAATAGACTGGCATGGGAGAGTACACAGAGGGCGCACAACCACGATTTAAAGGGTGTGAATCATGCACGAGTGGGTGTGAATTCACACAGTGTGATCGGAAAGTGGTGGTTTGAGGCAGAGGAGTTTGGTTTCCTTATCCCTTTTCTCACTTCTGCTCTGGTAAAAATTGGGGTTCTGTAAAACAAAAACCACACTGACTGCAGCCTTTAAAGGCATAGTTTGGATTTTTTGAAGTGAGGTTGTACGAGGTGCTTAGCGTACACATACTACAGTAGACGGCGGTCGGCACGCCTCCAGTTTGGAGGAGCAGACAGGAGGAGAGGCACGGAAGCTAAGCAATGTACTGCTGTGGATGGGGACAGCAGCTAAATGTATTTTAGCCACCTAAATAAAGGACCAACTAAAAAAAAAAAATCTATATCAGTTTCAGTGTATGCTATCTTTTATTTCTTCTTTCTTTTTCTTTATTTAACCAGGAATAGAAACAGAGAGCAGCAGCACATTAGACAAAGTTACAGACATACAATGTATTACAGTTAGACGAAATTTCAGTTTTTTCAACACACATCATACTGGATCACGTATGAGCAAACGTATCTCAGTCAAAACATCTGCAACCGGCACTAACTTCCTCCAACTCCTTCAATCTATTTTTAAAAACACCTCCCCTAGACTCAAATCAGCCTGCAAAAAATTCCAAGCCGCAGAATCAGCATTTTTTTTTTGTCGTCAAACAGTCCTGTTTCAGTTTACAAAAGGGGAACGGAAGCTGTTATCTGCTCTCATCAAACCCACCAGACTCCTCTGACAAAAACTGTAATTTTACCATGCAGAACATGGGAGTTGCTGGTCTACTACTACCTCAGTTAGTTAGTTAGTTATTTAGTTTTGTTAGTTCCTAACCCTTTAAAACACCAAAGTCACAAAATAACACAAATAAACTATATGATCGAGGCGTCGGTAGACAAGGAACTCCTGTTTTGCGAGGTAAAATTACTGTTTTGGCAATGAAGTCTGGTGGATTAAAGGTAGTCCTTTATTTATGTATAGCTAAAATACATTTTGCTGTGTGCCCCCATCCACAGCAGTACATTGCTTAGCTTCTGTGCCTGTCCTGTCTGCTTTTCCAAATTTGGAGGCGTGCCGACCGCCATCTACTGTAGTACTATGGATAAGTACCTCATACAACCCAACTTCAAAAAAATCTGAACTATCCCTTTAAATGTGTCTCTGCGTGTGTTAACATGCATGCATATGTAAATACGTTCTTAAGCGTGCCCTTGTGTCCGTGCATAGGGGGTCGACAATGTGCTTCTCATTCCCATTTGCGGTCGATATCGGATGAGGATATGAGAGTCAGTATTGATTGTAATTTCCTGCGACGCTACGTTCCACTCTCTTGCTTTATCAGGAGACTAATACCTATCAGCTACGCTGTCGGCTAACCAGCAGCCCTGGCTGCCGCCCAGGACAACAACTAATGAATAAGAGAGGAACGAATAATCTGACAAACAGGTTGCCACGGGGATGATAATGATGAGGCTTGGATATTGGGTGTGGGGAGATGTGTGTGTGTGAAGTACATCAGTGCAGGCAGGTCATTATGTGTGTATACTCGCTTGCATGTGGGTCTGTGTATGTAGTATGTTCTCAATGTGTGTACGTATTCTGTGCTCGGTAGAAGGCACACCAGCCAAGTTTTCATTGATTTTAATGAGTGGACATTTGGGCCGACAGGCGTTGGTGTGTCTTGGGATTTGCTGTTGTTGACTGAAGGAGTCAAGGACATGAAGCTAACATTAGCTTTCCATCCTGACAGCAGGTGGACGGCCAATCAGGTGTTTATTTTTGCAGTCGTTGTTGAACTGGTATAATGAGGTGTTGGCTGAGATGTACCACAGGGCTCAGATACATATGTAGGTTTCGGGTCTTTTCCTCCATTTTTTTTTTTTTTTTACTGTTTTCTTCTGATTCACACCTGTTGTGTCTCAGTTTCCCTTTTACTCTTCCTTCAGTGGATTTCAAAGGATCCTCTCTGTGTTGCTGTTTATCTCGCTGCCTCGATATACAGCTTTCACTTCCACTCCTTTTCGGTCTCTCACTCAATCCATCCTGTCTTTCCTTCTCATTTTAAGCGAAATTGAGTCCATTATATTGTCAGTTTGCCTGGCTTTACGGTTGGTTAAATGCTGTGTTAAAACTTGAAGATTGACGCATGCCTCCTTCTGTATACACCATTCATGCCCCTGCTTTCCATGTGTGCCCTTAAATGTGATTCCTCCTTTTCCTTCCCCATTATATTTTTAATGGGTGAAAACATAGACTGTATATAAAGATGGACAGCCTGAGAGCTCCCAGGAAGTGAAGCTAAAACATCATAAGGTCATAAGTCCCGCCTTCTCCATGTTAGTGGATGAGCCAAACTAAAAAGTACACATTAAATACATTTTTCCCAAAGATGGTTTCTGTCATTTTAGGTAGTTCTTATCATGCTGATGTTTGTTCAAGTGTTGATTTTGTCTGATAAGTTATTTGATGCTGTAAAAACGGGGTGAAACGTCATGATTGACAGCTGTGATTGACTTGTGATTAGTCGGGCGGGTGTATGGCCAGATGGCCAGATTCTGGTTGCAAAATTACAAGATGGCTGCACCCGTATCCAGGATATTTTGGCTTCACGTCAGTGGGAGGAAGTGGAGACACGTCATCCGTCTTTATATACAGTCTATGGTTGAGATGGTCACTGTCTATGTAATTAGTTATTTTGAGTTAAAACTGGTACAAGCATTTCCAATAAGAGAATATAAGTTACGTATCATTCATCTCAACTGATTAACCGCAAGAAATTTCCCCAGACCGAATCTAACATTTAATAATAACAATACAATAATTCAATGCTCCTTCTCAACCACCAAATTTGTCATACTATTGGTGACTCTTGAAATAGAGGCAGCTTGTGACTTTCAGAGTGAGTGTAAAGGAAAGTGATGAGTGTGTGTGTGTGTGTGTGTGTTCACACATCTATGAATGTTTGTATGTTTGCTACAACTGTGTACTTGTTGCATTGTGGGTAGGACTGTGGTGAATGGTCTGTTTCTCACCTCTGCCTTGTGAAAGGTAAACTCATTCTTTCCTCTCCCCCACTGTGCGGCCACAGCGAGTATCCTCCATGGTGACGGGTTACAGGGGTGTGATGATGGGGGAGAGGCGGAGGGGCTTGCGTTTTATAAGAGACGCGATCAAAACTTAAATGATCAGAAAGACAGAGAGAAGTTCGCTCATTGGAAGAGACATGAGCGTACACGCCACGCCTGCTGTGTAAGACTTAATTCAGCGCTGTGGTAACTACTCAACGGCAAGCAGCGAGATTATTTTCTGAGTGATTCGTATAGCGCTGAGAGATACTGCAAAGCCAGAAGATGAGATTCAGCCTGGTGTTCGCCGCTCTTCTCTGCTTCACCACATGGACGAGCACGGTCCGTGCAAGTGAGTACTGCAACACACACACAAAAAAAAATCTGGATTTTTGATTGAGTGTTTGGCAATTAAAACGTATTTAACCTTTCTTTCTCTGTTTCTGTCTTGTTTAGCTCAAGGACTGATGTCCAGCTGTTGCCTCGGTTGGTCCAACACTCTGAAAAAAGTCCCATTTACACGAATTCTGGATTACACCATTCAGTCTGAAGGCGTCTGTCCAATCACAGCCATCGTGTAAGTGGTCCTGCAAATTCACACAATCGAGCCATTTCGCAACTCAGAAATATGTCCACATGTACTCGCAAATAAATTTGATTTTTAAACAGTGGGTTCACCCAAATTACAAAAAAATAAAATAAAAAACACAATTCCTCACTTACCTCTAGTGATATGTATAGCCATGCAGACAGTTTTGGTTTTATTTGCCCAGGTTTTCAGATATAGTATCTGCCGCTCCAACAATGGAATTTAATTTTTCCTATTCAATAGGAAAATAAAAAATATTTTCAGAAAGTGTCCCAGTCATTGGAACAACTTTCTACTGAAAAATAGTCAATTTGAAAACTGTTCACAGCCAAATCTGTGGATTATTCAGAGTAACAGCGACTCTTTCTGCAAAGATGCTGCTGTTGATTTTTTTTTTTTTTTTTTTTAATACCAATTTTCTACCAACCTGAACAAACTATCTGCATGGCTAGATTCCACTAAAGGTAAATGAGAAAACATATTTTTGTTCTAACTTGGGATCAACAATTAAAAACAATGTTAAAACAGCATTACGATGCCATTAACAGATCACGATCAATTGCAGGTTTGAGACAAAGTCCGGAAGAAGGATTTGCTCCGACCCCGACAGTGACCGGGCAAAAAGAGCTATTCTGAAGGTGGACGAGGAGAAAAAGAAAATAGCATTGCAAGAGAATGGGCAGAGTGGAGAAGAATCCACAAGCATCATCACACCGGCAGTGTCCACATCAACAAACACACCACAGAAGAAATGCAGAAATGGAAAGAGACGCCAGAGGAAGAAGTGCAGGCGAGGGAGGAAGAGACAGAGAAAATGTGCGTGAGGAATCACAAGACAAATCAAAGTTACCACAGTCAGCAAACATTACTGTTTCCCATTGGCCTTGTCTTGCTATATTGTATGAATAGTAAACAAACCTTCTCTGTGTGTTATTGTATCTATGATTAAATAAGCAATGTATATTTAAATATATGCTAATCATGCCTTGTTGTTAGAAATGTGTGTATGTCAGTTTTGACGTTTTGACCTTTCCCAGCCATTTGCCAATAAAGCTTTTTGAGCAAATTTGGTGTATGTGTTATGAACAAATGGAACATAATATGAAACAGAATTGGTATGTAGTATGTTGCCACATGCAGTATCTCAGTATATCTCATTGTGTTTACACACAGTGCAGGTAACAAATACAGGCAGGAAACCAGCATGCAGCATACAGCTGAACCTACACAGACAGTATAGATTCAGCTGTTGATGTACAAGTATCAACATAACAAAAACAACAGCTGGACAAACAAATATACAGTAGTGGTTAGTTGCTATACTGTGCAAGTAATGCATGCAATGCAAAAAAAAAAAATTTGTTTTATTGCTAGACAAAAAATGGCATCCTCTATTGCACAATACATGCTGTATTTGTTACACTATATGTAACACACAAGAACGAAAAATGAAGAAAAATAAATCGAGATATGAACTTTAAAAAACAATGCAATTATGGGCACCCCTTGATCCAATATTTTTTCATATTGTTAGAAAAATATGTTTTTTAGTGTTGCTGAATCTGTTTTGTGGTGAGGCGTGCGCCCTTGCGGCAATCCACTAAGGAACGGCACGACACTTTGAATCATCAGCGGCAGCTGCATAGTCGTGTCTAGATGGTAACCCAAGATTTGCGAAAGACTGGTGAGATAGTTAAGGTTAGTATAGGTTGTTGGAAAAGAGTCTCGGCAGTGTTTTTGCAAATCTAGAGACATGACGCAGCCGCATTATCCAGAGGAGGAAAAAAAAAGGTCATCATGTGGGCTGTGGAGTGGTGGGTGGGGGGCATCCTGCAAAGATTTCATCTATAGTGCTGCAAAAAGGCTAGGGCCGGCCCTGTATGGCAGGTCTTACTGTTTGTGACTGTGATGGCATGGGGTCAAAAACTGTTGTGGTGTCAGGCTGTTTCCTAACTTTGGATGCGTACAGTCCTATTAAACTTTATCTTGTTTGGTGCCCAGACTCGGATGAGTAAGAGCAGATTGCTGTGATAATATTGGTCATTTGTCATTCAGGTATACTGGGAAATGTTACATCTGCTTATAATGTTTATTGAGCATTATAAAACTGAGAATCCTTATCTCTACTCTGCATACTGTGACGCACACAAAATACAGGAAACCACAGAAATGAACGTCACAGTCATAAAACTTTGAAGTCGGTTGGAACAAGTTGCGCTATTAGAAAATTAAGTAATGATCAATATCACCTTTGTCATCAGTTATTTGTTAAATACAAGCTGTTTACATGCTGTAAAGAGATCATAATCACATCATCATTTTCTTGTTTTTTTTTTCTTGTTTTTTATCTCTTTTCAGCCAAAAGTACAAACTAGCAAACTAGTGAAACATTTAAAAGTAGAAACAGCTTGTATATTTGTGTCTAGAGTCTAAATAGTGATCTAGTAGTATGTGTGTGTGATATTTGTGATATTATTACCTTTCTTTGTCAGGGTTTTATTTGAATATGTGGGGTCACCACAACCGCCTCCACATCCTGAACGTTCAGTCGAGCATGTGTGCGCGCGCGCGTGCGTGTGTGCATGCGTGCGTGTGTGCGTGCATGTGTGAGCGCATGATTGTGGTCACCTATTTCAGCAGAAGAGTATTAGCGAGACTGTTTCCTCTCTTCTAAGAAAATATGTGACAATGTGACAAAACCTTAAAGAAGTCATGCAACATTGAACAACCGCATGGTTCTCTCTTTCTGCTCTCATCTATCCTGTTTTCTGCAGAAAAGCTCTGATAAAAACACCACACTGTATGCCAACATAGACAACATCATAGTGCAGCATTTAACAACTGAAGAGCCAGATATTTTCCTCAGGAGTTGGTGGAGACCCAAACAGAGCTAAAACAAGAGTGAATATTCGACTTACATTCACCAGGTGGCCAGAAACACGACTCAAAATGATTGCTGATGTTGCTGCATGTCGGTTGGGTGCATACATAAATAATAAAGTAATTTATCCACCTGTTGCAAAAAAAGGATTATGAATAGAATAAAAAAGCAAGATGGTACAACATTGACGTTGATCTCAGGAAACACTGTGATGCATTATGAGAGCATTCTGGACAGATAAACCCCCACAACATACAGGAAGAGCCGTTTACTCAGAACACATTTATTTGTGTTATCTAAAATTGACTGCTGAAGAAAATGATTCCTCTGACTGGGAGATGTGTTAGTACAATGTTCGACTTTCGTGACATGACTTGTGAGTGTGTGAGTGTGAGTGTGTTGTACATGTGTGTGTGCACTGGAGAGGTGTTTTGTGGTTAACCCATCAGGAGGAAAGTGCAATCTCATGCCGCTTCTTTGGCTCCACACAACATCAGACTAAACCTAACTCACTGGGGCATAGGAAGATATGCATTGTCTCACACATACACACACACACACACACACACACACACACATGGAAAGTATGTATGAATATTCCCAGCCCACAAGTCCCATGTGAATTATAATCTGTAGCTGTTGTGACTGCAGCATGTAAAGTACTTGTACAGCAGGAACACAGTTCAATGCAGAGCTGAGGAAGACCCACAATCCTTTGCAAGCACTGCCTGTTACAAAAGACTATAGATGTTTCAGTTTACATCAAGCACAATACAAGAGTTTTGTCTGATTACAGTAACATACAACTGTTACAGTGCAGTATAGTTGAATGATACAATAATGGCACTGGTAGTGGCCATTTGTCAGCAAACCAAAATCAAATTTAAATCAAATTGCCACTGACAGGTGTGTGGTTTATGTCGGTTTACGCATGGCAAAAAGAAGTCCATTGTCCTCTCAAAATTTTAGGGTGATTTATTTGACCATAAAACAACAAACAAGCAAACAAAAGAACAAACAAATGTGTCTGCCGCTGCCTCTCTTGCACTGGTAAAAAAAAAACATAGCCCCACCCAGGTGCATCCACATCCTCTACCTGCCCCAGTACTGGGTGCCCAGTGTTGCCCAAAACCAAACAAAATTCTAATTACTCAAAAAAGTAATATACTAAGCAAGAAAATAATGAAACTAAAGGTTTCACTATAGCAAAAGAAAATACTTTTAAAAAAATCAAAAATTGAATCTAAATAAAGCAAATCTAGAATAATCACTTAAACAATATTATTAAGAAAACAACAACTAAATGAACACATAGTGCACGGGTTTATATCAAACTTACAGTACATTCACGTTAGAATAAATTACAGTTTAAGTAACTGTTGAGCTCATACACTCAACAGCTCAGTCATACACATGGCAACAATGGTGGGCCACTAATTTAGGCGAGTGGTGGGGAAAACCCATTGCACTGTGGTT
>JAOVVB010205794.1:0-10803 GCA_028570985.1 Heterobranchus longifilis
ATATATATAAACATTTAAATAAAGGTTTAGATAGGATTTTTATATTTTTAAATATTTTAAAATATATGTTAAACATGATTTAATGTAGCTTACATTAAGTCATGTTTAACATATATTTTAAAATATTTTCATTATGCAGGCAGTAGATGTTCTTTACCCTTCTGTCTGGGCCCCGTATGGCAAGGAGGCTCTAGGCATGTGCCTAGAATGCCTGTGCATAGATCCGGCCCTGTTTGCACCACAGAGCGAATTTAGGCATCCTTTGTGAACACACGGTGACATTAAAACCTTTCAGCCTCCTCCGGAGAAACATGCACTGCTTGGCCTTTATGTAGACCCTGTCTGCATGGTATGTGAAGGGTCGATTTCAGTGCCCAGGTACTTAAAGATCTCCACCTGTTCCACCACCTGCCCCTCCAGCCTGAGGGCTCCACGGAGAGGCTGTGCAGTATCAGGTGCAACACCGCTCTTTGGTTTTACCGTTCTTCTGAGGACCATGGTGTCCATATGTGGACAGGGGATGCTCATCTCTCAGGCAGGCTACCAGGGCCATGTCATCAGCATATTTAAAAAGTCTGTTGCTATTACATGTGATTTTGTAATCCTTAAAATTTCAGCTTCACCTGTGGTTGCTGTGGTTACAAGTGCAGTTTAATACTACAGGTATCTGGAAAATTCAACCTGTTCTCATTCCCAACTCGTCACACATGCTTTACATTGTGAATACAAAAAAACGACTTATTTATGGTCCAGAAAACTACTTGGGAAAGTTTAGGAAAAAGACCATGGTTTGGGTTAAAATACCAGAAGTCAACATTGACTGGTTTTGGTTTCACACGGGGCAGTGTTGGGAAAGTTACTCAGCAAGTGTAATAAATTACTTATTACTGCTTTAGAAAGTAATATGACTTTACTTATTACTTGGTATCAAAAGTAATGAATTACATTACTTGTTATATTACTGTTACGTTTGTTACTTCAGTTGTAAAAATATGTAAAAACTTCTCAATTTTAACATTGCTACCTGCATAAAGCATGTTGTTATTTATTTAGACCATTTTATACATCACAAATAAAAGCCCTCCCTTTCCCTCTCCCCTCCCAAAGACTTCCCTACAACCTGTCAGTCTGTCACCAGGGCATTAAGAACGCTGTGTTTATCTCGGAGAAAGTGAAACCAAACTTGCGACCGTTCATCATTATATTATATTACATTATATCATGTGTGGAGTTAAGAAAAGTGTAACAACAAACGGACTATTTTTGGCTCGTCATTTCCCCGACTGACTGTAAACAAGCTGCGGAGGCCACAAAGTGTGTGTGCGTGCGTCTGTATGTGTATCAGTGCCTGTCAAACATGCAGAGAGGAGAGGAGGATGGAGGAGCTCGTGTCTATGCACTCTCTGGGACTGAAATTTGGCACCGTTTGATTTCACATGAATCAGCAGCCGACTCTAATGCAGCGATACTTTGGCTACGGTTACATTTGTCTTTTCAATGCGATTTTTGTGATCAGATGCTGCAGATCAGAACTCGGATGTGTCCGTATGTGTGTCCACATTTGACACTTTAATACAAACTGCCTGCTCAGATAGTGATCTGATATATTTCCACGCAGATATTAGATGGATCCAAAATGACATTTGGTGCAGAAAAGAGCCTTCTTCTTTTCTTTATATTTGTGAGACCGCCAACCGCTGACAAATCTCTGCTAATTCACTGGTAAACACATTTAATTTCCTATATATTCTTCACAATAAAAGTCCCCTGTTATTTTGTTATTTATAAGCTTTTATTTTGAAGCAGCAAAATCAGGAAATGTCTGGTTTTCATTAGTAGTAGCAGAGTAGCCTGACTTGACTGTTGAATTAAGTGAAAATGAAACTTACGGGGGACGCAGGAGAGATACTCGCCATGCAGACGTACGTTTGATAAATTGTCCAGATTGTGTCCAGATTTCTGTCCACACACCTGTGCGATCCGATCAGAATGTGATCCTGACGACTTTGGGATGTGGTCTGGGTTATCGGATCACAATGTGAGCCAGATATGTGTGTGTACAGAATAACCAACATAATAAAATTACAGTTTAGACAATCAAAATGAGAAAAATATACATAGAATGTAAACATATAGAAAATGGAGGATGTGAGCCACAGGCTGCGCCCCACCATCTCCACCATGGAGACCTGGCTGGACAGAGAGAGACAGAGAGAGAGGCACACAGCTGTGCTTGTGGATTCGTTTTAGATATCGTGATGAGTGATGGAGAGGAAGAAGGAGCAGCCACAGTGAGCTGCAGGTGACCTCCTCCTCACCAACTCTTATGACTGTGCTCTGCTGTTTTGTGGAAAACTACTCACCATTCTCAGCATAAAATCAGATAACAGTTGCCCATGGCATGATAGAAAATACTGACAGGCTTCTTTTTCAAAACTACATAAGTTTGTTTGGCTGCACTGCAAACAGATACACCACTTAATCTTCAGTTTTATGTTTGGCAAAATAATATATAACTGCTGTTTACTGCCACCAATAATCCAGACTGGTCTCATACCCAACTGGTCAATTACCAACGCTTTCACGGCCCTCGGCATGTGATACCGGCGCACAAGGCACCCTTTAGCGTCTTTATGAGGTGCACTAGGCTTTGAACTAACCCAGGAGACTGGTGTTTGTGTCCCAGGTGCAGTGTTGGGCAGTAACGCATTACTCAGTAACAGCAGGATGCATTAACTCTCAGGTCTGGACTATTGGTAATTGACCAGTTGGTAATTGACCAGTTGGTAAGATGGGTAAGGTCAGGCATTAACATTGAATAGTTAAGGTAAGATGGGTATGGTTAGTGTCGTGCCGCCACCCCATCCAAAGGGCAGACGAGGTGGTGAGGCAACGAAAAAACTTTTAAAAAGGGATGTTGAAGATGGTTCTTCTACATCCCTTTTTAAAAGTTTTTTCATCAAGGAGCAGAGGTAGTGCAAAAAAGTTGACATTTATTAACAAAAAATATACTTGAAAGTCAAACAAACTACATTAAACTAGGGATGTACCGATGCATCGGCCGTACATCGGCATCGGCTGATGTCCGGCCTGTTGACTGCCATCGGCACATCGGCAGTTGCTGATGTGTTGCATCACGTAAGGACGGGCGCACGTGCTGTTTGTTGTTGAGTATTTCACCGTGTCGGGGAAAGATCAGCGATATGCAGTTTGCAAGACATGTTCAACAACAAGCAGGAAATTTAACACATCAAACCTCATCGGCCATTTGAAAAGACATGGTGAATTGCACGACGACTACCTGAAAGCTGATAAAAAACAGATGAACTGGACACTAGGAAAGCACAAGTTACCAGCAGCATGACCCAGTCCATGTTAACCACATCATTCGAGAAAGGGAGACAATTTTCCGCGGACAGCAGTAAAGCGAAAGGGATCACTGAAAAGGTGAAGGAGTTCATCACATTAGATGACCAACCTTTTTCTGTTGTGGAGGACGTGGGGTTTCAAGGACTGATGGAATTTATGGAGCCCTGCTACGCACTGCCCAGCTGTTGTCATTTTGCTGACGTCTGTCTCCCCGAAATATACAACGCTGTGGCCACACATACACGAACTACTGGCCCTTGACTTCACTGCCATCACTTTTACAACTGATATATGGAGTTCGGATGCAAGCCCTGTGAGCATGCTAAGCCTCACCACACAGTGGATTGACAAGGACTTTAACTTGATAAAGGCAGTGTTACACTCCCAGGAATTCACCGGCTCCCACTCCGCATCTGCTATCTCAGAGGCATTTGAGAAAATGTTTGAAAAATAGACAAATCCAGAGTGCATGCTGTCATGAGAGATAACGCCAGAAATATGGTAAAAGCTATGACGGACAGTGGTCTGTCTAGTTTTGGCTGCATGGCACACACCCTGCAGCTGGCTGTCCACGATGGCGTTATGAGCCAGCGCAGCATCTCCGATGTGGTTGCGATAGGGCAAAGGATAGTTGGACACTTTAAACACTCACCTCTTGCTTACTCGCACCTGCAGGCTGTGCAGATCCAGTTGGGGATGAAACCAAAAAGGCTACAGCAAGATGTTGCCACTCGGTGGAGTAGTACTTTCTATTTGATGGAAAACCTTTTGGGACAAAAACACGCACTTGCTACATATGCCACAGACTACGACCTCCCTGCAACTCTCACCCCGTATCAGTGGGGATTAGTTGAAAACTTTATCACACTTCTCTCCCCATTTGAGCAACTGACAAGACTGCTGATGTCATCCCCTCGGTGAGAGCCCTGAGATGGCTTTTGAGCAAGGAGGCTTACACAGACCATGGTGTTAAAACAACAACGACCACATTATTAGAGGCTGTAAACAAACGCTTTGATCAAATCGAGTCTAATCCCATGTTCTGCATTGCAACCTCACTTGATCCCAGATATAAGGACCGATACTTTGGTGAGGATGTTAAACATTGCGTGCGAGCAACACTTGATGCGCAACTGATGGATGGTCCCACTGTCGTCGCTGGAGATGAGATGCACGAAGAGACAGCTGATCACCCACAGATCAAGAGGGCACGAATGGACGAGTCCCACTCTGCATGACATGTTTGAGGAGATTCTGGAGGAAAAGGGACCAGAAAGGCCACGGACGAGGGCATCACAGCAATTGGATGGTTTCTTAGCAGAGGTCCCTATTCCCAGAAATGAGACCGCACTCGGATATTGGAAAAATAATCACCACTGTTTTCCAGCACTGGCGCAAATGGCACGCAAATATTTATGTGCGCCGTGCACCAGCACAGACAGTGAGCGGCTGTTCAGCTCTGTCTCACATCTTGGATGAGAAAAGAAATAGACTGAGCTGCAACAAGGTAGAGATGCTTATCTTTGTAAAGAAAAACATGCACCTTACCAAGAAGTAGGCTATGATGTACCAATTTTTGTTTTGTAAAGAGGCCCATGTTCAGCTATGTTCCAGGATACTGTTTGTGCTTCATGGAAGAAGTTGTATTCTGTATGAAAAGCACAAGGTGAAAGAATTTATGTTTGTATTTATTCATAATTTATTTTTTATGTTTATTTTGTTTTATATTTTAATGTTTTCCTATTAACCTTGACATTTAATTTGTTTTACAAGAAGAATTTTCATTGGGCTATGTAACTTAGTACTGTAATTACTTAAAATGTTCTCTCATTGAGTAGGTAATTGTAACAACCTAAAGAAGCTTTTGTTATAGTTATTTTTCACAAAAAGAATATTTGTCATGTGAAAGAAGGTTATATTAAAGAAAATGTTACATAACTTTGTATGATTGAATTTGTGTTCATTGAAAGGACTAGTATTACCTGGGGACCTCTGGTAATTTGTAAAAATTGCGGAAGACATCAGTGATGTTAATCCCGTGTGAATCAACCATGTCTGTGATTTGTAAAGTAATAATTCCAGTGCAAATTACCTACTATATTTCAGCAAACACAGAGGTCCTCTGATAATATTAGTGGTATTGGCTGCGTTGGCAATTATAAATGAAAGTTTTGACAGATCCGGACAATTTGAAACATACGTCTTGCTTCATCCCCCCATCACACGGGAGTTTCTCTCCCAAGCAGAGCATAGAGTATCCTTCCTTTGTACTTTCAGATATCTGCTGTATTTTATTGTTTTCATATTTGCTTACAGCTGTGTAGGAGTCGTATGTTAAGTTTGCTGCTTCACAATAAAAGCTTTAGAACAACAAAAAAATTGAGGACTTTTATTGTGAAAAATGTATAGGAAATGAAATGTGCTCTTAACATCATATCCGGGGGATGATGTCAGTAAATTCAAATACAGATTTCCCTTATCCCGTGCAAATGCGCCGCACGAAACACATCAGCACCGGCAAAATTATTATTTTAAACATCGGCATTGGCACATAATTTCAATATCGTGCATCCCTAGTTAATTGATGTATATTCTAGATATTAAGACAACACCAGTAGCTGTCATATGACCCAGCTTTAATTCTGCTTTGATGACATTAACAATTATTTAATTGTATTCATCAAATCATACAAGTTCCACCTGCTCGAGCCAAAAGCAAAGTTATGTGAAAGAGGACAATTGTCAAAGTCCCAAAGGGATACTTTGGATAATAACAGTCTTGTGTATTCAAGATGTGTCTAGCCCAGTCCCTTCAGTACTTGGACCTTTTAGACATTTTAAAGACTGCACACAGAGACAGACACACACATGCACACATGGCCTATGACCTTGTAGTGTTCCCCAGCTGCCTCAGCTCAACAATAACAATGACCTAACACTCCGTCCCAAACTCCTGGTAGGACATTAAGAGGAAAACAAAAGTCACAGGCAGCTCTTTCCTTCTTTCTGTCTTTTTCTTTCACAAACTCCTCTTTCTATTCCACGAATACACATCCCCACGGACGTACACAGATGCACACATGGAGAACATACTGAAATACCTGGAAAAACACATTAATATAGAGCACACTAGCACAGGCACATACTTCTATTTATTCCTGTATTGACTTCCTCATGCCTTTTTATACACAGCTTGCTTAGTTCGTCTGGTGTCACCAAGAGTGAAGTTGTGTCAGTCAAAAGCAGACACAAACAACTGGCTAAAAGGCATAAGAAGAGAAACAGACAGAGCTGGGAGAGAGACACACCATAGATAAGGGAAGAAAAGGGGAAAGAGAGAAACATAAAGGAAAGGGAAGCGAGGCTTAAGGAAAAGACAGACATAGTTTTGTGAAAGAGGAATGTGGAGATAGATTAGGGCTACGACATAATAATTTGAAACAGAAACTGTACAAGGATAATACTTAAATAAATAGCTGCTGTCTAGACACTTGGTTTGTGTAATGACTCTGTAGACTCAGATGCATATGTGCACACTTCACATCTAGAGCAATACCACACAAGTTCAGGAATAGGACAATTGTCCATCACTGAGCTCGCTCAGACTGGACAGCAGTCTGTTTAATAAAAGCAGTATTGATACAATTAAAACAGTCAAGTCCTAAATCAAGTCCAGTTCCAACCCAGTTCCAAGTTAAGACAGGCACATTTGAATGTAAGACAGTCAGTCCTGAGTCAACACAGTCAATGAAATTAAATCAAGGTTCAAGTTCAAGTCCCAAGTCCAAAATATTGGGTTCCTAGTTAAAATGGTAAAGTCCAACCTCAAGACAGGCACGTCCCAAGTCAAGACACATTAAGCCCCAAGTCAGGGCAGTCAAATCTCAAGTCAAATTCCAAGTCAATATAGTCAAATCACAAGTCCTGATACTTGAGTCCTACAACAAGACAGGTAAGTCTTACTTGGTATGTCAAGTCCTACATTTTTAAAATCATGGTCACTGCATTTCTTTTTTTTTTTCATTCAAATACAGGATCTTTTCAAAATGGCAACCAAACAGACAAATCCAAAGTCAAGTAGGGTAAAAAAGACAAGCATATTTGAACTCAAAACACAATCAATCACAGGGGTTATTGCAAACAAACAAAATGTGACGCAGTTCAGAACAGAGCCATGCGCTGTTTCCTGGGTGTGCATAAAGTGGCCCCAAAACTTGCAGTATGTGGTGACATGGGATGGGAGCCATGTGAAGTACGGCATAAGGGTGACATGTTGCGACTGTGGAATAGATTGATTAATATACCTGATAACTGGGAACTTTCAAAAATATTCGGCAAGGCAGGTCTCCAGTATCTCTCTCTCTCTCTCTCTCTCTCTCTCTCTCTCTCTCTATCTCTCTCTCTCTCTCTATATATATATATATATATATATATATATATATAAATAAATGATCTTGTAGCGTTAGTCGAATTAAAACAATACTACTTGAAAAGTATCAAGATAAATAGTCAGAAGAAGTTTTGTGTAAACCTAAATTAAGAACATACAGCCTGATCAAGTATATTTATCAAGCGGTGTCTGTGCCCAGCTGAGATGTGGTAATTTGCCTCTGGCTGTGGAGACCGGATGCTTCCACTCAGTCCCAGAGGAGAACATAATTTGTCAGCTGTGTGATCTGGGAGTGGTTGAAAATGAAATGCACTTTTTGTTTTGTTGTCCATTATACCATAATTTGAGATACAAGCTTTTCTTTAAAATATCTGCAGAATGTCCTGATTTGTTTTCTATGTCTGATGAATGCACACTTCAGTACCTGTTTACTAAAAAAAAAAATTATTTGGCTTAGTTTGTGTTGGATGCCTACCAACAGCGCAGGAGGGCACTTTATATTTGATGTGTTGGAGGGACTTTCTGTGCGTCAGATGTGCCGAATTGTGTTTATATCGTATGTTTACATACATAGAGGTGCACTGTATGTGATATATGATGTGTCTTGTAAGCCCAATGCGGCCTGGGCACCCTTTGGTTCATAACACTGAAATAAAAATCTACTACTATTACTACTACTAGTATGTAGAATTTTTTTTTTGCCAAAAACTCTCAAATTCTCAAAATGCCTCATATTCTAGTATGTGGTCTAAAAAGTCCCCCAAAAGTCATAGCACAGTGTCACATCAAAAAAATAAAAAACAGCAGAGTACAGTATATTGTCAAAAATCCCACAAAAACGCCATAGTATAGCATGTCGAATTTTCCCAAAAACCAAAATTTTCAAAATGCCTCATATTCTAGTATGTTCTCTAAAAAGCCCCCCAAAAGTCATAGCACAGTGTGTTGTCAAAACATATATATCAAAAATACCATAGTATAGTATGTCGCCAAAAATCCCACAAAATTGCCATATTGTAGCATGATGAATTTGGCCAAAAATCCCAAATTCAGAAAATGTCTCATATTCTAGTATGTTGTCTAAAAACTCCCCAAAAGTCATAGCAGTGTCTCGTCAAAAAAAAAAACGGCAGAGTATAGTATATCGTCAAAAGTCCCCAAGAAACGCCTTAGTATACCATATGGTTTTTGGCCAAAAATCCAAAATTTTCACACCTCATACACCTCATATTCGAGTGTGTGGTCTAAAAAGCCACCCAAAAGGCATTGCACAGTTTATTTTGGTGGAAAAATCAAAATTGGCAGAGTATAGTGCGTGGTCAAAAATCCACCCAAAACGTCATAGTATAGCATGTGTTTTTTGGCCAAAAATCCTAAATTTTCAAAACGCCTCATATTCGACTGTGTAGTCTAAAAAGCCCCCAAAAGGCATTACACAATTGATTTTCTTGAAAAAATCTAAATTAGCAGAGTATAGCGTGCGTACAGAAATCAGCCAGAAAAGTCATACTATAGCATGTGGTTTTTGGCCAAAAATCAAAACTTTTCAAAATGCCTCATATTCGAATATGTTGTTTGAAAGAGCCCCCAAAATGCATAGCACAATCTCTGATTGCAAAAAAAATCCAAAACGGCAGAGTTTCGTGTATCGTCAAAAATCTCACAAAAAAAATTATACTATAGCATGTGGTTTTTGGCCAAAAATCCCAAATTTTCAAAATGCCTCATAATCAAGTATGTGGTCTAAAAGGGCCTCCAAAATGCATGGCACACTTTCTTTTTGCAAAAAAATCCAAATGGCAGAGTTTCGTGTATCGTCAAAAATTTGACAAAAAATTCATACTTTCGCATGTGGTTTTTGGCCAAAAATCCCAAATTTTCAAAATGCCTCATATTCTAGTATGTTGTTTAAAAGGGCCCCCAAAATGCATAGCACAATCTTTTTGCAAAAAAATCCAAAACGGCAGAGATTTGTGTATCGTCAAAAAATCTGACAAAAAAGTTGTGGTTTTGAGCCAAAAATCAAAACTTTTCAAAATGCCTCATATTCGAGTATGTTGTTTAAAAGGGTCCCCAAAATGCATAGCACACTTTCTTTTTGCAAAAAAATCCAAAACGGCAGAGTTTCGTGTATCGTCAAAAATCTGACAAAAAAGTCATACTATAGCATGTGGTTTTTGGCCAAAAATCAAGACTTTTCAAAATGCCTCATATTCGAGTATGTTGTTTAAAAGGGCCCCCAAAATGCATGGCACACTTTCTTTTTGCAAAAAAATCCAAAACGGCAGAGTTTCGTGCATCGTCAAAGATCTGACAAAAAAGTCATACTATAGCATGTGGTTTTTGGCCAAAAATCCCAAATTTTCAAAATGCCTCATATTGTAGTATGTTGTTTAACAAACCCCCCAAAAGGTATTGCACCGTTTATTTTTGCAAAAAAATCAAAATCGGCAGAGAAAAGCGTGCGGGAAAAATCGGCCAAAAAAGTCATACTATAGCATGTGGTTTTTGGCCAAAAATCCAAAAATTTCAAAATGCCTCATATTCAAATATGTTGTTTAAAAAGCCCCCCAAAAGGCAGTGCACACTTTATTTTTGCAAAGAAATCAAAATCGGCAGAGTATCGCGTGCGGTCAAAAATCGGTCAAAAAAGTCATACTATAGCATGTGCTCTTTGGCCAAAAATCCAAAATTTTCAAAATGCCTGATATTGTAGTATGTTGTTTATCAAGACCCCCAAAAGGCATTGCACCATTTATTTTTGCAAAAAAATCCAAATCTGCAGAGTACAGCGCATTTTTAAAAATCGGCCAAAAAAGTCATACTATAGCATGTGCTTTTTGGCCAAATATACAAAATTTTCAAAATGCCTGATATTGTAATATGTTATTTAGCAAGACCCCCAAAAGGTATTGCACCGTTTATTTTTGCAAAAAAATCCAAATCAGCAGAGTACAGCGCGTTTTTAAAAATCGGCCAAAAAAGTCATACTATAGCATGTGGTTTTTGGCCAAAAATCCAAAATTTTCAAAATGCCTCATATT
>JAOVVB010205805.1:0-10803 GCA_028570985.1 Heterobranchus longifilis
ACACTTCAATCAATATATTCACACTTCAATCCATATATTCAGAGTTCAATCAATATATTCAGACTTCAATCAATATATATAATAATTTCCTAAATGGCATGCCATAATATATATATATATATATATACACACACACACACACGCACACACACACACACTCAAATACATCTCTGCCTACTATGAAATGGAGTGTATATAAAGATCAAGATTGTTGTTTTAATGATTGTGACTGTATTATATCCTCTATAAATTATGAAGACCATATTTCTGTGTGAGATTTTTGAAATGTAATACAAAATTGGTGTGGAGAAAGAGAGAGAAATGGATCTACCATCTTGCCACGTTCCAGAAGAGCGGAGGAGGCGGGGCAAAGATAACACTACACACACACGATTGAATAAGAGCGGCGCCTCTCGAAATCAATTGGTCGGACAATTCTCCTGTGCCGCCTATTTCTGTGTGGCAAGCCTGTCATTGGTTTAGAGAGCTGTCAGTCCCAAGGTGGACGGGGTGGGTCTACGTTTTATGAGAGAGGAGAAGAAATTTTGATTCCTTTTCACTGCTACAAGTACAGCCTCCGGCCGCTCCAGTCGCTCTTCTACTCTCTTCTCAGAGATCTATCAGCCCCGCTGCCACAGACTCATCATGGCTTCAAAGAAAAACGCGAAAGTGCACGTCAAAGCCAAAGGTGCGTTGCCGCTTTTGTTTCTGTCCCATTCTATGGTGGGTTGCAGTGGTGGGAGGATGCCTTGCAGCCGTCGGCTTTCACGGGCAGGCCTTTCAAACTTAATCGGGTGTCAAGCTGTTATTTCACTCGGGGCCCCAGTCCTGACTAGCTAGCTTAATATAGCTTCACACAGTGTTGTCGACGTGTTAGCTGCTACGTGCAAGCTAGTTGGTTAAACCGTACTTAAGATGGGTTTATAACGTTACAGCTGGTCTCCTATTAATGCGTTGACAACACTACAATTACGGGCTTCCGACGTCGCCACAAGTCGTCGTCACTAGCGTTAGCTCTGCTTTCTGTTCGCCGCTATAAATATATTAGCAATACACGACAAAAGCTCGCGACGTTACGCCTCAATGCTTGACCACGTAATTTTTTAAACGGCATGTTTGCACCAACATTAGAGACACCAGCTGTTTATCCGGTGTCCAAGCTGGTTGGCCGTGGCGACTCAAGCTCACTCATGGGATTACAGTGGAACACCGGCTACGCGAGCCTCTCTCTCATGCGGGTTTATAGCTTTTTTTATTTTTTACTTTCTGTATGCCCCATAGCTTCAACCGTAAGGGCTTGTCCGTCGTCAGCTTTTAGAGACAACGAGTCAGCAGCATTGCGAGTCTGTGTGTGCACCCCGGGGCACAAAGCACCCCGCCCCCAACTTTAGTCGAGTCACTCTTCCAAATGCTCACGTGTCAATATGAGAAGCCGTGGGTGGGGTTATACGTGGCTCTTTGGGGGTCTCCGTTAGTACCCATGATTAGTACCCGGACCCCTATAGGAATTCATACCCATAGCTTTGTTGTTGTATTGGTTCTCGAAGTGTGTGCAGCTCCGTTCAAATATCGCGTTGAATATTTAATTTCATGGCACGCATCCAATACCCTACCTGCTCTGAAATCAATGAAACAAACTCGGTAGGTTGCCCGTTTATTTCCAAAATAGTCTACTGCTTTGACATAGTCGACAACAATATTAAGTTGTAAAAGCTCCTGGTGAAGGTAATTGTTATAAGGTACCACAAGTTATAAAATTTACTTCTACAGAGGTAAACTTCAGTCAGTCCCACGTGTGGGTAGATGAGCACAAGCCCACATTGTGTGTTGATACAAACTATAAGAGGCAAGTGTGCACAACTTTGAGTACACTATGTCCTCTCCTCACTGCAACTCTCCCCTATAGTACATTTGAATAGGATGCTTTAGGATTTCATAGCAAGACTATATGGGACAGTGGAGTTACCACTGTAAACTATCACACTGTAAAATAATTTGTATAAACTTTTGGCTGGATTTGTTCCACCAATTTCCAGATGAATGAGAGCTGACAATGATTAACTTGACACAAAAATATAGTTTTTACAGTGTTTAGTTTTGCATTTTAACTCATTGTAGCTTGATCTGCAGAGTTCATAATGCCTCATGTTGCAGCAGATCAAAGGGCACTGTTATGATAGAAAAGTCCAGGGAACAAAATGTTCAGTTTTTTTCATGTCTTTCCTAACCCCGCCCACCACCTCCCTGTATGGTTCAACAGTCTATATGCTGGTGATTACAGTGAAGCGAGCAGCAAGTACAAAGGTTTTGATATATGAAGGAAGACTGGTCTTAGAATGAACACATTCTCATTTACCAGCAATGGATGGGATTTATTCAATTTAGATATTGTATATTATTTGATTATAAAGCCCACATAGAGTAGTCTATTAGGTTATAAGTACAGTAGCTCATAACAGAGTGCATTCTGGATTGTGTGACACATTGGAATGAGAGGATATTCAACATAAGTATGCAAGACCCCTGCCAGATGAAGATGCTGCAATACCTATGGGGAAGTGTCCCTTGGAACGTGTCTTTTCTTAAGGAAATTTCAGCACATGATTTCTTGCCATTCACACAATGAAAATGAAAGTTGGGTTTTCTGGAGCAGTAGTTGGTTAAAGGAGCTGTGTGTTGGACTTAGGGGGATCTATTTGGAATGGAATACAGCATTCGTAACTATGTTTTCATTAGTATATAATCACCTGAATCAAAGAATCGTGTTTTCGTTTGCTTAGAATAAGCCCTTCATACCTACATAGGGAACAGGCCCTCTTCCCAGTCTACCATGTTGCACTGACATGTTTTTTTTATAGTGGTCCAGAAGGGACAAACCAAACACTGGCTCTGGAGTAGGGATTCACAGATATGACTTTATTAGACCCGAGCCATGTCGGGCAAATAAAGCCAGCAACACACCTGTCCCGATGTCTAAAAAATATGACCGGGAAGGATGAAAATCTGTTTTTGGGCAAGAGTTGAGAACGCTAACGTGACTGAACAGTGATTAAAGTGAAACTTGATGCACGTTTTGTGTAGCTCACAGTTTCTCCTTGACAACATAAACACACGCACACACAGTTGCTAGACCCGTGTCAGGCGCCTGTCACTGTCCGTATTTCCTGCTCCAAATCAATATAAGCTTGCTAGTATTAATGTATTAATGTTAAAGCTACCCTTAACGTTAGCTAACATTAGACTGTTTGATGCCAACAATAACATTATAGTTTCCGTTGGTTAACGAGTCAACAGCTGACACATTTACAGTGGGTGATCTGACAGTAATGTGATAAGTCAACAGTTCACTTCAAATCATGTTACTCACTCCTTTTCCTCTCCTATGAGATATAACTTGGCTGAAATTAGATCTCTCCATCACATTATGTTTGTAGCAACATGTAGCGTTTCTCCCCATGACAGGTGTGTCTCCTCTGCAGCTCCTCTAATTTACACACCACCAACCCTATTCAAAATCTTGTCTGGCATAGGGTAGTCTCGCGTAGCCAGACCCATCTCCACAGCACTGTGTCCGCGCTGAGGTGTAGGTCTGGATTGAATGTCCAGTATAGTGGAAACAACTCCCTCGCCTTTTTTTTTCTTTAAACCAATCGCAATTTTCTTGGGCAGTGCTACGCCTGGCTGCAGCGAAGGGACTTTGAGAACCGCAAAGAAGGAAGGAGTCTCCTCCCGGTGGAAGTAGTGTCTCTATGCTGACACTGCTTAGGTACCCAGCCAGACTAGGCATAGGGCATCATGTACCATATGCATGAGACCAAATGCTTCTTTTTACACATCAAAAATATTTTATGTAATTTAGCTGTATTGTTAACCAAATCAAAACAAACATGAAAATCATAAATATCAAACCATGGCATGTCACTAACCATGGAGCTACTTTCAGTCAGTTATATGGAAGATAATGTGTGAGCATCTTAGCCCATTCTGCCTTCATTCCATCTTAAAAATGTATTACATCAGCCGCTGTATCCGTAATCCACCAACAAATTGGTAAAAACATAGACAGTAATTAAAATTCCAGTATATAATATATAGTATATAAACAGAATTAAATGTAATGGATCTGCCCCATTGACAAATATACCGTATCCAGCTATTTGAGTCGGTATCTGCCCAATATCAGTATCAGGGGCCGTATTCACAAAACATTTTATCTTACCTCTAGGAGTACTCCTAAGTCGCACTAAAAGTTCATAACTAAGAGTTGAGCTGCTGAGACCAATTTCTACTTAGGAATTAGGAGAGTTAGATGGTCTCTGTCTGTGATTTCCTCATCATAAAAATACTGTAAGAAAGCATAATTCTCTGCCATATTCAAATAAAGATCACAAAATAAAAAATGTGTCGCTGATTAAACAGCGCTCATGGATTTATCCTATGCTTTCCTACGTACCGAGCAGGAAACGTTCCCAGTTCACCTGTCCAGGCTCGGACATATATGTTCAGTGTCCGCGGAGAGGTGTGGTCATTTACTGGTCAAGCAGCCACAATGTTGCCTGCATTGTGTGGACACATGCAGCCACTGTCCCAGAATGGAACTGCTTGTGCACCGTGCGTCCGGCACATGCCCACAGCTGTCTACTCCACGGAGCGAATGTCCGACTGTCTCCACCTCATCCACCCACAGCCTGCTGTGTGTCTGCCTTCATACTCTGTGTGTAGGATGGCTGATCCTCATCAATATAGCGACATGACATGTTTCACATAAATCTCTGCTGTGATCGGCATCCTCCTTGGCTGTGAGAGCCGTGCACGGAGCAGAAAAAAAGCTTAAAAAACACACCTTGGCAGTGCAAAATTTGCACCAGCAAGTTAAACTATCAGTTAAAAATAGATTGTACCACTTATTTCTCTTTTACCACCTTCTCTTTTACTACCTTTAAAAATTTTATTCTAATATTGTTTTTAACTGATTAACTATGGAGGCTGTGGCTCAGTAGGTAGAACAGTCAACCACTAACTGGAAGGTCGGAGGTTCGATCCCCAGCCCCTGCAATGTGTGATGAGTATGTGCCTTGCATGGTAACCTCTAGAGCTGCAAAAGAAAAATAATCGGCAACTACCACAGTTCTCCACGGACACTGGACGTATATGTCCGAGCCTGGATGGGTGAACTGGGAACATTTCCTGCTTGTCGGTACGTAGGAAAGGATCGGATAATTCCATGAGTGCTGTGACACTTTGTGACCTCCATTTTTATTTTGTGATCTTTATATGAATATGGCAGAGAATTATGCCTTCTTACAGTATTTCTATGATCCATCTACTCTCTGTAGTATATAGTCCCACCCACGAATAATGGTGTAGGGCACAGCCAGCCAATCACTGTGGGAATACAGAGTAAGCGCGTTCATGAGACATGATGTCATCCATAGCAACAAGGTCAACCCCGCCCTTACTCTGAGCTTAAATTTGTGTACAGACCAAAATAATTACTCACTTAATTCGCGCAAATTTGAATGCTGGAATATTTTATCACTCACTTCATTTGCGTGTGAAAATAGACACATATTTATGTGAGAGGGGAGGGGCTTCCTCTAGTGAAGGGAAGTGAAGCCAGTGGTGCTTGGGGCAGTGCTAACTTGCTAGTACAATCAATAGCTGTAATCAAGTAACAAATATTTTCTCAACTTGCCAGATAATCCGACCTCCTCACTCACTTTACTCCAAACGAGCTCCTTTTGTATTACTGTTCCGGTAAAAGTTGAGGTGGCGTTGTCATGATGCACGGTGACATCAAGACAAATTCTTTGGACTTGAAAACTACTTGGCAATAAAACTGATTCTGATTCTGGTAGAGCTCCAGGTAGCCGCACACGGAGATTATCAGCTGGTCCTGAATGAAATCTCCACCAGTACGTCCTTGACGTTATTATGTCACTGGAAATTTTTCAACTCGAGTGAATGAGCGATTCATGTGAAAATCGCTTCATTCGCATCATTCACACCGCCCGACCGGAACTCGCTTGTAATCGCATGTTTACATTGAAATTCATATGAAATTCATTAGCGCTAATGAATTTATTCGTGCCCGGTGTGAATGGTCTATAAGAGTTCTCTGATTCCTTAGTAAAAGTTGGTCTTAGCAGCTTTGTGAATAGGTCTTAAGAGGCAACTCTTCGTGAGGAACTTTTAGTGCGACTTCAGAGTACTCCTCAGGGCTGTACAGTGCAATTTTTTTTTCTCGCATTTGCGATTAAAAATTGTCACTTGCGAAGATAAATATGAAAACACTTGAACACGTACAATAGGTTGCGTTGCTGGTGATCTGTCCCGACTTTATCTACTGCTAAGGACGATTGTGTGTGTCTTTAAGACTTAGAGGAGCGACGTATCAAGGAAAATGTATTTCGACTACTGATGGTCAGTATAGTTTGCTGTTGCGTTACATGTTGTATTTTCCCCTGTCTGCATCTCTCTCTCTCACACACACACACTCGCCCACTCCCTCTCTCCAGTGTTGGGCAGCGGCTCTACTTTACATTTCTCAGTAGCGTGGTGGCAGTGTTGCTGTTTTCTGAATCAAATAGCTTTTCAGGCATGGTATCGTCCACACAAGCGAGTTTACCAGTTTTATTATACATCCATGAGTTTACTTGATGGAAAGATGACAGAGTGTAGTGGCTTTCAATAAAAACATCCATAAAGCCATGGTTAGAGCTTATACATCCATGGGATAGAGCGGATAGACGACATGTAATGAATCCAAACATCCAAACATAGAAGCAACCGCAGATCTCACGTCAACAAAAGTAACTAACAAATGATTTAGATGAAAAAAACTCAGACATTTACTTTCAAAACAACACAAACTCAATAATTCAGTGGTTTCCAGTCTTAATTATTTATCTTAATTTGCGATCTTTGCGGTGGAAAACTGTTCAGCCTCCTCATCAGCTGTTTCACCTCATGCAGAGGCTGATCCAATTCTTTCCCACAGGAAGAATTCAACATTTAACTACAACCATTTAACTATAACCATATATTTAACCATATCATATTTGAACATGTTTGTTTACCATTTTAAATTATTTTTGTTTGATACATGTAACTATTTTAAATTTCGTTTTAACCATAAGCGGCTCATATCACATTAACTGAACATTTTGCCCACTTCATAGAAAAAACAAGATATATATCATATATCAACATTCAGCCAAAAAATACTGATATGATTTTTGATCCTGGTATCGCCCAGCCCGAATGTGGAAACAGAACAGTGGGAAAGAAGTGGACAAGTTCATGTTTAGAGTGTTACATATATTTTTGATTAAAACAAGTTTTTCACCGAACTCCTATGTGTGCTACAAATTTTATTTTTGTGCTACTGATCTATTTTTTTGCTTGCTAGCACCAATGCTACCACTTAAAAAAGTAAGCGTACAGCCCTGCTCCTAGTGGTAAAACCAAATACTTTACGAATACGTCCCCTGTGTTTAGTGAGTTTAGGAGTCGTATTGAGCACTCATAACTTCTCCCAGACATAGGAGCTGTTTTTAGCGATTATGACCTTTGTAAAATGCTCTTAGGCTGAAAATCTAGGACTCCTAATGTTAGGCCCGACACATTACTTTTAGGAGCTGCTCCTAAATTGGCAAGTTAGGAGTTACTTTTAGCGCTAAAATGCTTTGTGAATATGGCCTCAGATCGGTGCATCCCCACTCTAGAGAGGGCCTTTCATGTTGTTACCTGAAGGTCAGCGGAGGGGTGTTCAGTTAGTTGCAATCTGCAACCTCACCGCTAGATGCCACTAAATCCAACACACTGCTTCGTTAACTAACCCACAACTGAAAGATAAAAGTCTGTGCACTTCGTATTTATTTGAGTTCCATCTTATGATCAAACACTGAAAGTGGCTTATCAAATATTGATTTTGGCTCTCACAGTCAAGCTTGATAGGAGAGTGTAAATGGTGAATTGTATGCCTGGTGTTTTGAACATCCCACTAAACAGTTTCTGATATTATGCTTGATTGAATCATGGGTCTGTGAGAATACATAAGGGATGGGGGAACTTGGTAATCATTAGTCAATTTTTGTCTATATATTTGCTCTTTACATAAATCTTGGCTTATATATATTTTATATATTTTATCCATTTACCTTTTTGTTTGTCATGCACTCTTTTTTACTTTTCTACACGATGCATCATTTCAACCCCTCTGGCCTTTTCCTCCCCTCTCCAAAAGGCTGGGAGTTGCTGACGTATGCACAGCTGAAAGGGTAAAAGCCTGGTCTGTTCCTTTGGGGCTGATGTGTGATGTTCTGTTGTGTTCTTTGCATGTGCAGAGTGTGTTCTTAACTAAATCCTTTAGATAGAAACATCATCATGGTTTGGCTTGGTACTGCATCATGCTGGTGAGTCAAATATGAGAACAGTAACCTTAAAACTGTTACTGGTGATCAGACATATATTTATGAATTTTTTTGTGTTAGGATTAGGAGATGCATAATATGACATATTAAGTAATTGTCAAGCTTTACTGTGAAAAAATGGGAGTAAGTCTGCATTCACACCAAATCAGGTGTTGCAGCGAAAATGCCGGTCCTCCCAGGACTCAACAATAAGGATTGCCATGTCTGGCTAGTAAATCTAGCAACTCAAAACCCACCTGCCATCAAATCAGAAACCACTATTTTCTCTTGCCATGTTACAGAAATGGTACATGATAATCACAAGTCTGTTCTCTCTGTTGTAGGGCTGTCAATGAATATTCTATTGTAAAAAAACAGATATTCGATCATCAAAATTAATTTCCGATTATGTAAATTAATATTTTATTGTGAATAAAGTAGCAGGAGTGCTGTGTTCTTTGTGCGGTTAAGTTACCACTAATACAAACCATGCATTTCCTGCTGCTGCACCTTCACATTAAAAGTATTTAACTGGCGAAACACGAGTGAACCGTTATTATGAAGTAGTCACAGGAAATGCAATGGGTTTGTCAGTGAGCTAGACATTGATAACGTGTGAGCTAACTTGCATCTTCAAAACAAAACACTGGCATTTTTTTGACAGCAGATCAGTTGTAAATATTGCAGGGAGTAATGGAAGAAGGAGCAGAAACAGAGAGCTGTTAGATAAATATCTGCATTCGACAGGCTGCACACATCAACGAGGTAATGTTGCTAACTCGTAACATTTACTTTCACTTTCTCAGATGCTGTGTTCAGCATGGAAATCAGATCACGGTTGCTCACAGAATGATAGAAAAAGGCCAATTATTGCCTGACTTCTTTATTAAAATGACAATAGTTTGTTTAGGTGCCTCCAGTATTCTGAAACCTGTAGTAATAAATCGTATTTTCCGTTACCACCGGTAAACAGAGTGTTGCCAAATCAACCAGGACTAATATCTTAAGGATCGCCACTTTAACTTTTACGACATAGTTGTTTATTTTGCAACGTGTAGGTATGTAGATCTTTTAAAATACATGTTTATGTTGAAATAAATACACCTACACAAGTAGTTATGTTGCTCGTTGCATTGATTTGCCATTTTATGGACGTAATGCGCAAAAATAGATATAGGTTTGAACCTGTGTGTTTTTTTTTAGAAGGAATAATCGAACGTCATTTTTGGCCAGTTTTGACAGCCCTAGTGGAGAGGTTGGGATACGATAAATAAAGTCTCTGTGACGCGGCCCGGCGCTGCAATCAATCTCCACCATCTCTCTGTATCCCCTACTCTCTGTTTCTCTCTTTGTTTTCATATCTCACTGTCCCTCCCTCTCCGTCCTACATCTCCCTCCTCTCTGTCTAACTCTATCTTGCTTGAGAGCTAGCATATGTCTCCAATCATTTCCTCCCAGCCCCCACCCCTCGTCTTCTCCTTCCTCCCAGATTTCCTCTCTTCCCCTCTGCCTCTTCCCCAGTTACTCCTTCATCTCTCCCAGTCTGACTCCAGCCGTGACTGGTGCAGTTATCAATCACGAAAGCCAAGCCTTGTCAGGGACGACTGAACCCAGAGGCGCTCCTCTCCCCTCACTCCCTCTCTCTTTTATCTGTCTCGGTCTCCTTCCTTTAACAAATTTGTTCCAGTTAATAAGCCCTCCAAAATGACCCCCTCTTCCTAATTAAGCACAGGCAGCATGTAGGGAAATATGATATTTAATTAATGATGAGATAAACTCTCTCCCAAGGCCCTGTCAGAAAACCATGACACCATGTTTGGCGGTTTGAAATCAAATTAACACGCCAAAAGACAGAGAAGAAAAAGTGATGGCTGATTTTGCTCTACCCTTTCCAATTCTTCGTCTGACAAGAGGAACACGGTGAATCTGGATTTGGATTTTGAAACCAGTCGCTTCAGTTGTAACTGGCTTGTATTGTCAACCGAGTCACGCTGTCATGTGAGCAGGCTCAGTTTATTAATTATCGTTTTGTTATACTTTGTCCCACTCCTAACAAGCCATTCATCAAAGATACTGTATGTCGGCTCAGGTTTGGATCAACACTTTAGTACTGAATATGCACGTTCATTCAATCATACATACATAAACGCCACAGACTGTATAAAAACAGATGGACGGAGTTTCCAGGCCTGAAAAGTGAAGCCAATGCAGGAAGTGCCTTAAATGGGCATTCTTTCAAATATCCAGCAGGGGGCGACTCCACTGGCTCCAAAACAACGTCCGGTTGTTTACAAGTCAATGAGAAAATGAGCCGACTTCTCACTTGATTTATGACCTCAGTAAACAGTTTCATACTGAGTTTATGGTCTCAATCTCTAGTTTCAAGTCT
>JAOVVB010205857.1:0-10802 GCA_028570985.1 Heterobranchus longifilis
TTTGTTTAGATAGGGGAGGACTCTGAATAAGCCCTCAGGCTTCCTTCCTCTCCTGCACTGTATTACTGTCTTTTTTTCTGTATGCATGTTTGTATCATTTTGCAAATAAACTAAATTAAACAGAATAAATACAAATAGCCAGGCTGCTGTTCTAGGTTCTAGGTCCATCTCTGAGACGCTTTGCCCAGACTGACACTTGTTTTATTGTTTGTGTTGTTTTATTGTGTTTGTCACTCTCCGTTAGACTCTGACAATAAGGTAAATAATGTTAGTGTTTCAGAGATAGAGAGATGTTGCTAATAGTTTAGTCAGCTAACTAGCCTCACAGAACGGATTGTCATTTTACATGAGAAAATAGGACTTAAATGTAAAATTGAACTGCTTGGAATTTATTTTTTCAATGAGACTATGTTTCATCTCTATGATATTTATTTACACACATAAAAAAATATTTCATTTATAATTAATTTTGGGGGGCACAAAAGCTCATTTGGACAGGCATTGCCTCCCAATGCCCCCTGTTCCACAGGCACCAAAAACCAAAACAACAATACAGTATTTTGCTAAATCTGAAGGCTTCATCCTCTTCCTGGTTTGACCTGCACTCACTTTGCTGACTGCGTGTTTTTTTGTTTCTTTTTTGACATCAGTTACAGTGAATTGCTTTTTTAAAAACAGAGACAGGATGCCTACCAAAACCAAGCATAAGAAGTGGTTTGTGGTGTTTGCATTTGCAGAGTTTTGATTTGATGTCCAGGTAATATCATTTGGGGGGTTTCAGCTGCTAGCTTTGCATGAAATTATTTATTAAAGCTAGAGAGTGGGACGTTTACATATTTATGACCGTCCGTTACATTCAAGCCCTTGCCAAATGAGTTCACACAACGCTGATTAAGCCCATCACCACCAGGAAAAGCTCTCTGTATTTCTCAGTAATTATACCAGAGTTGTGGTGTTTGGTGTCCGTGGTGACGTATCCGCGCTGGCACACTGGAAGGACGCCGATACAGCTTATGTGTAACTCCACGACAACGTTGTTACATGAGCAGTACACAAAGTGCTGTCAACCAACCTTTGTCACTCATTTAGGCTACAGTTCTTAACAGCGTATAGCTGCTTCTTCTGGCTCTCTGATTGGTCACACGGTATGTCAGTCTACCTGTATTACTCAATACACTGACAAGCAGGAAGGGGGGAGAGACTATAGCGATGTGGCCTTATTATGAATCCCACTGCTTTCCTTAAGCACGTCAACAGTTTTTGTGAATTACACTCATTGCCAGAGGGGGGAGATGAACGTTCAGCAGTCCAGCTTTAAAACAACCACAGCGAATAACGTGACGACTTGTTTTACAAAGCCGATGTAAAATGTCACTGAAGACTGGCCCTCAAAAGAGGCACGGTTTGCAGACAGTTAACAGTTATGAGACAGGAGCTAATGGTACAAATATGTCTTGAATAAAATGGCAGTTAGGAAGCTAGCTAATATGTTCGCAGTTAGTTCAGCAGCTACAGCAGTTTGCCAATTCTCAAATCACAAGGACACACACAATCTGTATGTCTTTAATATTTGATGAGCACATTACTTTGGTGCTCTGCATCCTCATCAACACAGATGACAAGAGAAGTCAATTCTGAATAACTGCTGCAACCCAGACTTAGCAGGCATCATAAAACAACAGATACAAAATTGCTGTTGGGGAAATTGTTTGTAACATTACAGTAATTTTGTGAATTGGCAAGATGGGAACACTGTCCTCTGTGCTCATTAAGATCATATTTTGATATTGCTTTTTAAATGCTCTTCAAAGAAGCTGATATTGTGCGTGTGCATGCGTGTGCGTGTCAATCTCGGTGCAACATGTTTGTAAGTCATGTGCACGCGTTTAGTCTGTTTATCTGTATTTAGTGTGTGTTTTCTCTCCCTCTGGAGCTTTTATCGGCATGTGTGCATTACAGCCTGCCTATGAATGCCTCCTCCGTGTATATGTGTGTGCATGTGCAAATGTGTGTATGCTAGAAGGGTATGCTAACCTTTTCAGAGCTACATTGTCTCGGTGGGTTTCTAATTGTCCCTCGTCTTTATAAAGCACTTGACCTTCTCTGCTCTGTCTTAATGATTTGCTGCTACTGCAATGGCCTGCTCATTTAGGAACATCAGCGAGGAGGGCGGATGAGGAGAGGAGGAGGATAGACAGAAAGAGTGAGATGGTGATTTGCTGCTGCTCAAACAGGCACTTAATTTAGTCACACAAGTGGGAAGGAGATATCAAACCTGTGGCACTGTGAGCAAATATGTTTACAAAACTGTACACGAGAAGGAATGTGATTATGTATTTTGTAGAACCTCTCAGCTTTTGGGAATGGATGTTCCTCCCACTCATTGTTATCTTGACAGAGACCATCAGAAAACACATTGACTCAGAGAACTTATTTCATAGGTTTCTTTGGTGGAAATCAGAACCTGATTTTAAATACTGTTTGTTTGTCAAAATACACTGTACAAATGTAATATTGTTGACAGTACATGGACTTTTATCTTTGAGTGTTTGCACCCAGGTTTTTTTTTTTTTCAATCAATCAGTAGCAAAAACATGTATAATACATCAGATAATGTTGCATATTATTGGCATTTTGATTGACAGCTTGACAGAACAGTGGAAATACTCTGGATACTGGATGGGTGTTATTAGAGCACTTCCTTTCCACACCAATCCAACACCTTACTTTGGGCCTTCTCAGATAAGAATAGGCTAAGCCTAATTAAAAGACGTGATGGAAGGTGGCACCTTGATAACACTCAGTGACAGGTATGAATTCACACACTCAATGCTGTAACATTTAGATTAGGAGGCTGGTGAATGGTGCTGCCTGTCTAGTGGCCTTGTCGATTTATGACTTGACACTATCTATTGTCACCATTTGTGGAATCCATCCATCATTCTTTTCAAATCTGAAATGGCCTTCTTTATGAATGCTTAACTTTTATTGGTGCATAATAATGTATTTTGTCAGTGGATCTGTATCAATTTGAAACACGAATATATGAAGCAGTCCAATATCGTAGGAATTACGTTTGTATTAGACAATTCCGCAGGTCACAATTTATGTGCCGTGCCAACAAAAGGTGGTTCGGTCACACAAAGTCTGCAGTTCTTGTCGGGGCACAGACCTGCAATTAATGTTTTCTATTGTAATCACTATCTCTGCCTAACCTTAAATATGTAATTTTCTGCCCTGAGGGGTCTCTCAAACAAAACAATGACAAAAGACGCAGTTTGGTGACGTTGTGAAGTAGCATGGGATCAGAGGAGTTGTCGTCGTCACAACTATTGTCATTGCAGTCAGCTTTTCCCTGTTCGGATTCTTTCAGTGTTCATTGTTCACAAGGTTTTTTACCAGGAGCCAAATTACCCACAGAGGTCTCCTCCTCTCCAAAACAAACAGACCAGGTGATTAAAATGGATAAAAAACTAAATAAAGCAGTTTCACGTTCAAAGTCGGTGCTTTTTCAGGCAGACAAAGGACCGCCTCGGCTCGTTTCTCTGATGACTTAAGATCTGAACATTTTATACTGGTTAGCATTTTGTGTAATCATGTTGGTAGTATCTGGTGTTGGCAGGGTTCGGGCCCTCACTTGAAACAAAATGAGATGGAGGGAAACATTAATGATCCATGGCTGCTCATGAGTGATAATCACAACTACTTACTATTCAGCTTCTCACAGAAGGAACAGACTTTAAGGACCTATTAAAACATCAACTGAATATAAAGCAGGGGTGGTTGTTTTGATCCAAAGGACCTCATTGTACCTTGAGTGGATATGTTTTTTTGTGTAGACCACATCAGGGGATTGAACCCCTAACCCTGCTTACGCTTTCATTGCAGGTCTTTTTCTCAGGTGGCTTCACATCGCACACAAAAAAATCCAGCAACCATCCCTCCCTCGCTGTCAAATATTTAGATATCCAAACTGATAATAAGAACACCACAGACTTCCACATAATTACATGCCAAAACAAGGAAATAATTATAATAGAGGGCCTTTTTATGCTAAATTACAGAGGTGACACAAAAGGGGAAAGAAGAGTAATACTCTGCATATTCAATCAAAGCTCACAGGTATTGGTATGCTTATTGAAATTCAGCCTTTGGCACACGAAACAGACATGTGTGACCTGATGAAGGATCTAAGCATCTGATGAATATGAAATGAGTAATAATTTGTACAATATGATGGATGCTTTGACTCAAAGTGCCCTTAAACATAAGTGGCAGGTGCCCCTGCGATACTCATAAGGTAACATAAATGCAAGTGAAGCTCTGACCTCATCCCTGAGATTAAATCGTCTAATAGAGAGGGGTTTACTGAGGGAAATAGGACCAAGGTTGGGGGGGGGGGGGGATCTTCAGAAGAAATGTCTTCTTTAAACCCACTTGCACAGTTTTCTTAAATACATTTATTACACGACCTTGTTGAATACTGCATTCTGATTGGTCAATCATGACATCCCAAGGTCTGTTATTTCCAGACAGATGACCGCCATCAAGTATAGCAGACCACTGCTATGCATTGCCATGTAAAATAGAGCGTTTCTAGGGCACTGTGCTGGAGGACCATGCACGTCAATCACTCCGCAGAAAGCAGTCCGGTAAATTTAACTTCAGCTGCGGCAAAACAACAAAACTTTAGCTTCCTGTTACTCTTTCTAATATTAATTTAATATATATCTGGAGAGCACAAAACTTTGGATTCGTGGTTATTGGCTGAACTGCCACCAGTAAAGAAAAGGAAAAGAGAAGAAGAAAACAGCACAGGAGAAGAAGAGAGTTTCAAAGACACACAGCTGGACGACAGAGAGATGGACAGAGATGAAGTGACAGTAAACGCAGCACATAGTTCTACCTACAACAACAACAACAACAACAACAACAACAACAACAACAACAACAACAACAACAACAACAACAGCAGCAGCCATGCATCGTTGGTCAGCAGCTCTACAGAGGAGGTGGAAGGTGACAGCATTTATCAAGGCCATCTGGACAGATGTTATTAAAGCGGGGGAGGGTGATACTCCGGTTCATTCATCAAACTAGAGCCGGCAAGGTCACAGGATGTTCTTCTTCTCTTGTATTCTCTGCAGCTTCGCTGCTTCAGTATTCATGAACTGTTGCTGTGTACGATGCACCTCCTGATCTTTGCCATGCATCTGACCCAGTAATCACCGTTCTGTTTCACAGTCACTGCACCCGGCAAAATTATGCTGAAAATGGGATCCAATTTATAAAAATGTGCGCGATAACAACCTATTTTAATGGAATTTTATACTGTGCAATCCATGCAAACTATACCCCCCCCCCTTCCTCCGCCTCTGAGCAGAAATGAATAAAATCAGCTTCAACAGCAAAAGTGTGAGTTTGAGTTTTATGATAGCAATGCATATTTTCTAACTACAGTGTTGTCATGAAACTGCATTCTGCACTGAAGCAAACGATCGCTCCTGAAACTCATGAAACTCATGAAACTCAGTACATGACAACAGTCTTGGCATGCAGCCAAATGACGGGCAGTAATATACAGCAGTAGATAATATTGCAAACTGTGTGAGGGAATTTATGACTTCAGAGCATGTTTTACCTCAATGTTTTTAGGTTGTTGGTTAAAAAAACGATGCTTTCAATAACTTCAGGAGCAGCTCTCTCATCTGGCACATTTCTAATATACTGAAAAAAAGAGGTTGTCACAACATTTCAGAGTAATGTTTTGTGCAAACTGTTTTGCTATGATCTAAGAAACAACAATTTGGCCTTTGCACACAATATTTCCCCTTAAGTATATATTACACCACCAGTGAGATGGTGTTTCAGATCAGCCTGTACATCTGGAGCAGAAGTCACGGAGGCAATTGGAGGCATTTACTACAGCGGCCCAGACGTACAAAGCACAATGACATTTCATAAAAGAAATGAACAAAACATAAAACAAAGTGTGCAGCTGTTGATATTGGAGTGCAACAAAGATAGATGAACAGTTTTATCTGTGCTAAAATGTGTAAAATGATCACAGTGTAATGATTTCCCTGTCCTTGTATCTCAAACTTTATCATTTTTCAACTTAATATATTTATTTTGGAAATAAAACTTGCAAAGATATTAGATATTTCTTTTTTTTGGTGTCGTACATATACACAGCCAGCACAGTTAGCCTCCATCCTCCATCACAACAGTTTCCTGTAATATGTTTGACACAAGGAGCTCTGCTGGTGGAGAATTTAGTCTAAATGTGCACTTTTAAGTCCCAAAACAAGACAAAGCCAGCTAAAAGTATCTGATGACATTACCTTTAAATACTCTTTCAGCACAGAGTGGTGTCAGTGTATATCCTGTATGTCAATTTGTAGCGTTAAACAGAAGCGTGGCTTCAGTTTTGTGAAATTTTCTTTCAGCCACGTTAACGTAAGTACGGCAATGTCAGCCTGTTGGTCGGTCCACCACTTTAGTCCAGACTGAAATATCTCAACAACTATTTTTTTTTTTAAATAAATACTTTATTGCAATGTTTTATTTAATCATCTTTCAGACGATTGTTGATTACTTTCATTGAGAGTCCAATGCACATTTTTATACGTGTTAAAAACTGGAAAAATAACAAAAAAAACACAAAAGCAAACTAAAAACTAAATTAAAGAAAAAAAAGTGGAGGTATGGGGTAGGAGAGGGGGTATTGGGATTAGAAGGAATATTGCAAATCTTGGACTAGATTCATATATTATTTTACATCTATCTCTGGTAGATCTTATTCCATTTTTTAATGTGATTTCTATTGATAGCCATGAATGTAGTGTTGGTGGATTTGGCTGTTTCCATGTCCTTATCACCTGCTTCATGGCCGTCACATGCAATATGTTAATATGATGCATATCAGATGATTTTATCTTTCCTAGTAAATTCATACCTTAGCTATTCTCTCTCTCTTTTAAGTCAAACATATAGGCTACTTTAGGGTTTTCTCAACCTCTTCCCAAAAGGGTATAAATATTAGACATGTAAATAATGTGTGTGTATAGTTTTCTATTTATTCCCCATATCCTCTCAACAACTATCAGACGGATCACCATGAAATTTTGTACAGGTGAATGACGCCCGGAGGACGAGGCCATGTGACTTTAATAATCCCTGATTGTTCCTCTAGTGCCACATTTTTGCTTTTGAGTGAAATGCCTCCACAACTATGATATAGATTTCCATGAAATGTGGTAAACACATTAATTATATATAATCAATCTCTGTTTGTTCTTCGAGATTCTGTCCATCATTTAGTTTCTCTATAGCTGACCTTTTAATTTTCAAGCTCATTGCCTCATGTTCTTTTACCACCAGACAGAGTAAATATAGTTTGTCACCTGGGGCCCAGTTTCATTACAAAACACACACTCCTCATTTGGGGACTCACCAGAAAACCGCCTGAATCCAGATCTATAAAACTAATTTTCAGTTTCCCTTACTGCATGACCATTGCAGTTACTGTGTGGACAAACAGGAGAAACACATGTACAGGTTATAGATTAGACAAGTGTCGACCGCATTTACATATTAAGTAAAAGCAGCCATTTGCTGCCGTATAAAAAAATATCTAAAACATAATTTGTTTCTTGTTATCTAGATGATTACGTCTTTGATTACATCTCTGTTGTGGTGCATTCAGAGGATGCTGTGCTTGCTGCTGTTTTTCAGACTCAATCTATTCCTGCTGTTAGTTTATCGAGTGTTGTCATCAGTGTTAAATGCCAGCAGCAGATCAGACCGATTTCCAGACTAATGAATGAGTCTCACATAATATTGGTTGTCATGGTGTGGTCATTTGGTTGATACATTCAAAACAGTGTGTCTGCTCCGATGAATAAATATCTCATTTCTATGCAGTCACGGTGAGAGCAGTGTATACATGTGGAGTACTATGAATACATGCATGTGTTAGATCTGTGAGAAACAAGCAGTGGTGTTAGAAGTACTTCGAGCCTTTACTTAAAGCAAAAGTAGAAATACCATGGTCTAAAAAAAGTCCTGAATTCAAAATGTACAAAAAAAAGCACAGAAGTATTATCAGCAAAATGTACTTAAATTATGAAAAGTACTCATTGGGCTGAATGTGAAAACATTGTTATATTATTATTAATCTCTATAAGGAGCCGTCATAAAAAAAACAAAACAACGATAGCTGATGGGTTCTGAGACTGTATTATTATAGAATATATTGTTCTATTTTAAGACATTTTAGATGAAATGTCCAATAAATGTAATGAAGTAAAAAAGTACAATAATCCCCCCAGAAATGTAGTGGAAGTAGCAGAAAATTAAAGTACAATTTAAGTATGTTAAAATGCTACTTCAGTACTTGAGTAGCACTGGTAGTTGCACTCTGTAAGTCTGTGAAAAGTTTAAAGACACAGCTCTCCATCTGCGTCCCCGCTGCTGTCCGCAGTAACTGATGAGCTCAGTTTGTGTTGTGCAGAGCTAAATGTCAACACCAGACCAGACACAAGGCCACATACCCGACTAACAAATGACCAGCAGCCTCCCATACATTATTGGACACAGTGTCAGTGTGCGTGTGTGTGCGCACGCATGTGTGTCTCTACAGTGGGAAAAGAGAATGCTCCATGCTTTCTGATTTCTTCCAAGAAAAAGATTATATTTTGAGTGCACACAACTCTAGTTGTCAATAGTAAATTGCAATGTGTACACATGTATATAGCAGGCCTTCTGTTACATTTTGTCCTTGGATATATGTTGAACTTAGAGTGAACTTAGTCCTTTACTGTCAGTAAAATTAATTAGAAAAAAGAATCTATCGTTCTTTTATGCCCTCATTAGATCTCTGACCGAACCTATCAGACAGAAGCTAATAGCAAACAAGCCATTATCTTGGTTATGCATTTTAAAGCTCTTAAATGGAATTTAAATGCACATTAATGAGTTGCTCAGATTTAAGAAGGGTTTTTTTTTGTTGTTGGCGGGCAGGCAACAAATGCAGATAAAAAGTTTAATTTACAAAACTTTGTGGAGGGTGAAAGTAATTTCAGTAGCTTACCACTGCCTTACTGTCTGATCATGTTGCCTTTGATTTATAGCTCATGTATGTTGTATACATTGTTTCTTTTTCTGTGCCTGTAATATTATTGTACATTTAAATATTATTTAGCTCTGTTTTCACTATTACTATTTTTATTATTGGTATTACCATTACTACTATTTTATCTTATTTTAAAAGCCTCCTGTGGACAAGTGTTGAGAATTAGCATGTGTGCTAAAACACTCAAACAATGCATCTGGTTTGTCCAATGTAATTGTGATGTCCATGTTAAATAAAATCTATCTATCATGTTTTCATGGAGTACTGTTTGTTTCGTGATCCACATCAATAAAAACCAGCTGTGGCTCAGTTATACTGCCTCATATATAAATGTGTTACATTATTTTGCATGTTGCCTTAGTTTTATTTCATATTGAATATGGCTGCATTTAAGTAGATTTTGCTGTTTCCGTATGACAATAAGCTGTTGATAATGCTAAACATGTTTATATGCTAACCAAGAAAAGGTCATGTTTTTTTAAAGGTCTTGACTAAAACCTCAAACATTTAACCAGAGCTTTTTTTTTAAAAAAAAACAACATAATTTTGCTGCTTTACACCATATTACAGTTACTGAAATGTGATATTTGGCCCCTTTCAATGTGTGTACTAATAATTATTGATTATCAGTTTTGATGTGTCAAATATGGTGCACATAGTGCTTCACTCTGACTCCACTGGCTTTGATTTCAGTTGACTTTATTGGCATTGTCAACCAGAGCATGTTTTTAATTGAACAATTTGGTAGTTGTGCTAGGACCATTAACTTCAAGCAGTCCATTAGAAGAGGTCCAATGGGTTTGCGTTCACACCCATGTGTGTGTGCATGTGTGTGTGTGCATGTGTGCATGTGTGCTTGCGTGTCAGCTTGTGTGTCCAAATCCTGCTGAGCTCAGAAAAAGCTGAGAGTTTGAAATCTTCTCTACTGGGAGATTAGTTTGTTTTTATGTGTACAATTTTTGCTGATGTACTTTTTTGCTTACAGCACTTTTCTATGACATAATTATTCCGTTCGAGAGAAGTAAATAAAATCAGTTACTTAACTCTGGACTAATAAGGCAGTGTATAGAAGCTCTGGCTGCAACACAAAAACTACTTTTGGCTCAGGAGGGTGCATGCACCAGATAAAGGACAACAGCCTGCAGATAAGAACTGAATTTGTAGCTAGAAGCCAGTGGAGTGAAATCTTGTAAACTGCCCCTGACAAGCCCACACACGAAAAGTGGATTTATGCCTCTGTGTCCGTGTGTTATGGCTGTACGGACCTTTGGAGTGAGAATGGAGTCATATTTCACTGTAGGATTTAACCTGCCGGTCGTATAGCTGAACCGACCTGCAGAAATGCATGAAATGACCACGACCTCTCAACATCGAATTACGTGGTGGGGTCACATCTTAAAATTACAAGCCGAACCACAGTCCTTTCAGTCACAAAATATGTCCAGGATTATTGAATAACAAGATTAACCTGTCATAAAAAATGGAATAGTCAGATACCAGGAAAAATCTGAATTAAAGCGGTGCCATACTGTCTGCTTCTGGCCCCATGCCAGTCACACAGGGCCCTGCAGGCAAAATCTGTTCAGGACGCCCACGGCCGTCCCACACGGCAATCTTTTTCTTCCCCTCTGGATGCGGCTGGGTCGTGTCTAGATGGTAACCCTAG
>JAOVVB010205868.1:0-10802 GCA_028570985.1 Heterobranchus longifilis
TGGGGCGAAAGGATCGATCATAATCTGTGTTCACGTTCACTTCTCCCATTGGAATCAATAATCAATACACTCAGAACAGCTGCTAGTCGACAGCTGCTAACAAATGGGGGGGCGCGCTGGTGGCTCAGTGGTAGAGCACGCAACCCATATACAGAGGCTAAAGTCCTCACCGCAGCAGCCGTGGGTTCGACTCCCGCTCACGGCCCTTTGCTGCATGTCGTCCCCTCTCAACCCCCCACCCCCCTTACAAAGTTCTGCCTGCATGCTCAACGGTTAAAGCTGCATATGTCTGTTGAAACTTTTTTATGTTGTCATGTGACACAAAGTATTGAAATTATAGCCTATATTTTCCTAATGTCGTTCAGCCTTATTTTTGACCATCTATATGTGACTGTTCTATCTGCAACTGTTTAGTCACAGCAGCTTTTAACATAAAATTATAATTTTGCTCAAAGTGGTAAAAGTACTGGTTTATCTCATTATTACATAACAGATACAGGGAGCCCCAGGGGTGATGTCTTTTTGTAGGTCAACCTGGAAGTTAGGCTATAAAGCAACTACACCAACGGTCGCATTTCGCGGTCCACGTCACCGTCGCCACTACTGACGGTGACGTTTAATGTCCTCGACAACCTCTGTAGTCTCATTTAGCCACTTGTTAGCAACCGCCTTTTTAATGACATGTTAAAGCTTTGAAATGCACCAGCGGGGTATTTACAAACATATTTTATGTCATAGAACAAAACGTGAAAATCTCTGAAGCTTGTGTTAACCACAGATGCCGAACCAAAAACACATTAAAAAACTTGCTAAAATGCTTTCTGTGTTTTCAAACTACAAACTGATGCACCCTATTGCCACCCCCAGATGGTTCAGGCCTGTATCACAGTGTCCATACATTGGTGAAAGGAGAGCTACCCTCTCTATTAGTTTATCACTGTGCTAGTGGGAGCTAGTGGGAGCAAACCTAGTCCAGGGTTAACAGTCTTACATCAATCAGAACAGATGGCAGACTCTCTGCAAAGCCAGCTGGCTTCAGTTTGTGTCTGTGTGCAGGACAGGACCTGGCAGTGCAGGTACAGAGTGTAACTCCCTGCACATAATAAACACAACACGCATGTCTGAGTGTAATGCACACTCGACATACAGGCATGTATCTAGCCATAACCACACATAGGATGTGCACATGGTATGAAAATGCTGACACAAATCTCCTCTTCATTCTACTCTCCAATTGCCAAACCAATTATGTAAGATGGAGATGTGTTTGAGAGTGAAACTAAAAACTTTTGTTTTGAGGAGAGGAGGTGGTGGTTTTGGATGAGGGTTCATCAATCTCTCAGCAGATTAGGAGGCCTTGTAAATGTCAGCGTGCAGTGACCCCCTCCATGGGGGATGGGGTTGACTATTAGAATAAGGACAAACTGGACCTATGTCCAGGACTGGACAGACCTGTATGTGTCGGAACTACGCAATCCAAATCACCACACCTTTTCTAGATATGATGCTGTTACTATGAACCAAATTACCTGTACATTAATGTGTATATTGAACTGGAGTTAGAGTTTCACTCAACTGCCGACCAACCATGTACTGCAACGCCTCTCGCTACATCGCTCTGTACTTGATGTTCTGTACTGTGAATTCTACATTTCAACAAGTCCTCCAAACCACACGACCACATAAGTCCATTGTCCCTACCCTCTGATACGACACATACAAGCATTTACTAAATTAGCGCCCCTTGCGGTAGCAGGAAATACGACGCAAATAACGTAAATATGGGTCGTAATTGCTGCTTGTATAAACACCTGTTGCTTTTCGGTAGAGGACAGTCTTCTACATTTCTAATATGTTCATGCAACAATGCTACCAAGAAGGTATTCTAAGTAATTTCTGTAACATATGTGCACATGCATAGATAAATCATTTTTCATGATGAAAAAATTTCAAGAGCTGCTTTCAAATGTTCCATGATACCACATAATATAAGCTTCTATGATCATACTGAGATTAATTAACTAAATGCAGCTAGGATGCACTACCTCTGGCAAGAAATAAGCAAAAGGCAGACCTTTAAGGAATTTGTGAGGTTGCGATTGCAAGAATTACTGAAAAATCAACCAATAACTGTATTACATGTTAAAGTTTGTGGATTTTTTTTTTCAGGAACACTGCGAAAGGCACATGTTAAACAAAATCAAACCTTGATTTCAACAGTAACATCCTGCAAGATACAGTACACTTCTGTGTACTATGAATGTCTATATTTCCCAAAGACTTGTCTTCTCAGCTGGTTGTCTTCTCAGTCATTGTTTTGCAAAGGAACTGTGTGCTTATGTGCACAAGTGTGTGTGTAAAAATAATGTATAATGTACAGTGCAAGATAAGCTGGAATCGTATTTCTTATTATAGCATTATGGCCTGTAACAGAACACAATGTAAATTTCCAGCTGTTGAAGTACCCAATATACACTAAGTGAACTTACCAGCACTTAGTGTTTTCTCTGCCTGCTGCACAATAAACCATTTGCATTCCCTGACTCTGCAATAACACACAAGAACTATAGCTATCGTATAAGCCTGTTTCTAAATATAGGCCAGTGAGAGGAGCTCTGCAAATCTCTGTATTGAAATACCCACTTGGCTCAGCTAAAGAGATACAGAGGCAGGCTGGGCCTGGGACGAGTGTAGAGTGGCACAAGTTGGAGCTTTGGCAGTGATTGCAAGGAGAAATGGAGAGAAAGGGTGGGTGAGTGAGGGGGGTGACAGACATTTGTTTTCATGCATATGCTTACACGATTAAATGGGAAGGGCCAGTGGCAGATTGGTGTTGGTCGTGTAGAGAGTGGCAGCGGGCGGGTGGGGCCCTCAAATAGGCTTTGTCCCAATCTGAGAATTTGTAGCAGTTCATGCCTTCATAATGAAGTTAAATGAAGCGAGGAAATGCTTGGTTGGCCATGGCCAAAACACAGAACCCCTGATGTTCCCTTGACAGATCTGGCGTAAGCAAGAGCCGGTTCTGGACCACAAAGTGTCAAACTCTGATTCACTGTCAGTATCCGAGCAATTTTCAGATTACAGATGCAGTTTTTCTCCAGGATGTGTCAGACAAATCTGCTTTACAACAATAAAAAATGAATGTGTGCCATTTTTCCTATTAGATACTGTATTTCAACTTCTCTGCTTGCACGCTTATATAGTTCCTTTACAATTCCTGGCTTCTGTCCTGATCTTAGAGGCATTGTTTTGTTCAGATAACTATGACTAATCAAGATACGTGATAAGCCTCATGTCCACCCAGCATATGGCTTACATTACCACTGTCTCCCTTTCCTGACACAATATATCAAAGTCTCCATCATTCAGAGACCCACAGCCCCGACTCTGGCCCTATAACTAACCTCTTCTGTCACCCACTTGTCTTCAGGTGGCTCAAGGAGGGAAATAGTGGGCTTGATATATGTTTGTAGGTAATCCCGTGATGAATCCAGTCGGCAATTTGCATCATGGAGGTGGCATCTGGAGGTCTAGGCTTTCCCACTGCCACAATTCATTTTCTGATTTGGTCTATTGTGGCCTCTCTGCCTTTCCTGAGTTTGAAACCAGGCTAACTTAAACTAATGACATGTTGACCACAGGTCAGCACTTCAAACAAACCCGCATTCATTTTAGGTTCATTTAGTTATTTGTTTGGATTGACAGGAAACTTTTATTTTTCCTGCTTTATTCCCAAAATGAAAATTATTGCAAGATGCATCGCCCTTGCATCTTTTTTTAACCTATATATTAGCAGTCGCTGTTCACTCTTTGATATTTTTGGTATGATAAGAGACCTTGCAGTCTCTATCTGCAGTCTCTGTTGTCATAAGACAGTGAAGAATGTAGTGTGACGGAAAAATGGATGTGAGCCCGTCTCAAATCTGATAATGGTAACCACTCACCCTCACTATCACTAATGGAAAGCATATACTGAAAGGGCAATTAGAAAGACTACAGAGATTTAGTGTTTTCATCATCTAGTTTCAGTGAAGCCTACAGTATCAAATTCATGACTAAGTGCCTTATTAAAATGACAGTAATGGGAAAGGGAGATGGGAGTACTTTGGACATGAAGCCATCCTTGTCATCTTGGTTTGTTAATTAAAATTATGAACTCTTCAACATAAACTGTATTATATATGGAGGTGTTTCACCACCATTGCTTTCTGTTCTTATTCTTTATGTGATTTTGTCTCCCCTAGATCTGGTTCGCGTTCGTCAATGGCTTCTCAGGCCAGATCCTGTTTGAACGCTGGTGCATCGGCTTATACAACGTGGTGAGTGTTAATAAGATTTACTCTCTAAAGAGCCCACTTTACTCCTTTACACCATCGTTCTCTGACAAAGAACTGATTTGGCGTGGTGGTCCAAAACTGATCCCTTTATTGCGTGACTATGTCATCAACATCTTTAAAAAATTTCCCCATTATTTATGACCTGTTGTCAAGTCCATATTCCCTCTGTGCCTTAAACTATGTACTGAATATGAAAGAACAACAGCTTTACTTGCCCAAAAGAGTATAGATAGCGAGGGCAGCTACGTTTGAATGATAAAAAGAATAGGAAGAATGGAGCAGCAACTTAGCTGGCTGCTGATGAAGGGTGTCCCACAGGGCTCTATAATGGGACCACTCCTAATGAACTCATATTTCATATCTGTCATGAATTAAGTACAAGTACAACATGTGCATTTGCAAGTCTGATCTTTAATACCATGCCATTAAGCCCACAAGGAGTTGATGTGTAACTTTAAACTGTTTATTAAAGCCAACTCAATTCAATAAACAAGAATTAATGAGAGAAGTGTGAAGTGAAATTTCACCACATTCCCAAACGGCCTCAAATGGAAGTAATTTATGGGAGGGACAAACTGTCAAGTGAGAAGGATATTTCCACAGCCCAGCCTCTTGCATTCATTCCATAATAAACCACCACCTTAGAAGCAGTACTGTATTTGGGGGGGTGGGAAGAGGGTTCAGTCTTTCACTTTATCCAAAAACGGAGGGAATTCCTCCGGCTCAGTGGGAGTCTGTCGGAAGCAGTGGGCTGAATCCGCCCCTCAATGGAGATCTTCCTGGGCCTGGCTCTGAATAAGAAAGGAGTCCAGTGGAGCATGTCCTGTGGCCCGCTGGTCTTGCAGACTCCCGCTCCAGATGGGGCTTCAGGGAACTCACACCAACTGACCCACTGAGCCCCCCAGCCACACAATACCATCACTCCTCTCTCTCAGCAGCTGCTATACAGAACAACATTACAACACCATGAAGAAATTACACTTTAGCGAGGCTTAAATACCTGCTTCTTAGTCAAGAGCATCGCAGATGTTCGCTGGAGATGAGTTTTGCATATGAACAGACTTGAAGCATGACGAATCAAAATAAGAAACCCTGAAGGGTTTTAAGGTCATTGGTCCTCACTGATGGGGAAAGTGGAGAACAAAATTAAGCTAATTCTTCTATAATTGGTGGCAATGATGAAGACAAGAGGCATCTACCATAAGTGACAATGGGATATTAGATTAAACCATTCACAATGTGCATATACTGCAGTTTTATGAATTTGGTGAAGTTTGCAAAATGATTTTGGCTTTTGGTTGCATAAATATTTTCCCTTTAATACCTAGTAAGGCTGGGTATTGCATATATCCTCACGATACTTATCAGTATCAGTACACAATACGATACGTATCGCAATACACATTGATTTGGAATAATGACCATGTATCTATACAGAATTTACTACAACAGCTGTTCTTTATTATTCTGTATAACAGCGATCGCACAGTTTAAACCACTTAAAATTCGAGCCCACAGAGATCTTAAAAGGAAATTGAATATTCTGTTTCTTTATTAATAAATGCAAATAAATTTACAGCATTTGCTGAAGAAGGTGATCATTTGTGTGGCTTTCATTTGTTGGAAATTTAAATATTTGTGTGAAACATAATGATGTTTCTCTGCATGTGTTTTTTCTTATGCAGATCTTCACTGCTCTGCCTCCTCTCACTTTGGGAATATTTGAACGCTCCTGCAGGAAAGAGAACATGCTGAAATACCCAGAACTCTACAAAACCTCCCAGAATGCAATGGGCTTTAATACCAAGGTAACACTAATAATTCAGTTAAATTCAATAGGCTTTATAGGCATGACATTTGACATGTGTTGCCAAAACACATATATGATTATGAAATACAGTTAATGAAATTAACAAAAAAATGTTAAAAATAAAATGAATAACGATGATGATAATCAGAATATTGTACAAGTACATCCTACTGGTTGCCTCTTTTGTTGTGGCAGGATGTGACATGTTTAGCAGCTAACACTGCACATTCTTTGTTTTCTCTCAGAATGAGAGATAATTTCCATCACATGTTCTTTATGTGCATATTAACTGTTTTATTTGCACACAACCAAATTCAACTACTATTAGATGACTTTCTTCTCACTTTGGTCTTTTTGTTGCAGTTATTTGATGCATTGTCTTGAGTCCTTTTTAAATCTTTTCTGGTTGTTGTCCTGCTCTTTGCAGCTACTGTAACATCATTTCTTGATATGGAGCTCTCACGTTTATCCAAATCGAGTGCAATATTGCAAGCAATTGTTGTTTGTTGTTGTGCGGAACTAGTTTAATGTGGAGACAATGGAATAGAAGCGCTGATGGGTCCTTTGGATACTTCAGTATTCAGTTAATATTTGGTAGTTTTCCACACCTGTTTTATTTATTTATTTGTTTGTTTGTTTGTTTACCAGGGACAGTGCACATTAATTAACATTTCAGTTTCCACCTCAATGTAAATATGCCAGAGTTAGCGAAAGATCTAATTTTCATCTGTTGTCCCTGGGCAGGTTAATACAAATGGCCTAATGTTATAATACACTATAACACAATACAATACAATACAATACAATACAATACAATACAATAGAAAGTAGCAGAATAGCCTGTGTAAAAACAATGAAAGTAAAGTTTGTGGCAGATGTGAGGAATGATTACTCATGATTGCAGGTTTGTTTTTCTTTGAGCCATCTCTGAAGTTTATGTTTGAACGTTATAGTTGTTAATTTCTCTCAGTTCTCTCAGTTCTTAGAGCGGCTGGTCTGTTGCCATGGCCTAATTTACTGTTTACACTTCATCTCCTCTGGAAGATGATTTTATGTTCAACTTCTGCCATTTTGGTCATTTTCTACAGCTCAACTGGTATTAAGTGTCACCAAACACTCACAAATCTGGTGATTTTCCATTGTGTCATCTAAAATTGAGAATTAATTTCGTGCTCCAGCACCCAAATGGAAAGGTCAAATGTTGCAGCTCTTAATGCCAGCAGAGGTTCCTGAAGTGTTCTTGTTCAGGACTGATGCGTGTCCCGTCACAGTGACCTGGCAGCCGGAGTCAGCGGGTCTCCTGTCGTAGTCTGCTTTGGCCTGGCTTGACCTGTCCTGTCTGGTTGCAGGGGCTGTCCGTTAGCTTTCCCCCGCTGGTAATAAAGATGTCTCCTCCTTTCTCCATGCTGAGGCCGAGCCGCGGACCCTCCTCACAGGCGTGGTGACCTGGTTAGCACAGCATGGAGGTGGATTAAAGACGGATTGGCCATGGCGGTCAGGGGCAGGGAAGGTCAGATGGTTGGGGGGGATGCAGCAGAAAGAATCGGGGGAAGGAGGGAATAGAGAGAGTGTGCTGTCATTGTGTGACGGCATTTGTTGCGGAAAATTATGCAATTTGTTTAAGTGAGGGAGATGTTTGTTCTCAGAGCAAAGCTGTCAGATTGAGTTTAACCCATCCAGGACCACACTCAATGTGTGAAATCAGTTTCCATCTTCAGTTTTACTGAGCAAGGAATACTTACTTCTGGTAAAAGTGACAGTTTTCAGATTGACAGTGTAAAGTATAAATACAATTTAAGGTTTATTAGTCACTAGGAGACAGCCAGCCCATTTAAACCTAGCCTATTAAAGTCAAATTCCTCCAAAACAAAGTTAATTGTAATCTAATCTTCTGACCCTAATGTCTAGAGCTGTGTTTTCAATAAAAACAAAGTGAGGGTTTGATGCTAGTCTTTGTCATATATAATAGTTGAATATCCTCTGTTAGAGCTGATGGATTATGGCAAAAATCATAATCACAATTATTTAACTAAATTATTATCAATTCTCAATTATTTACTCATTGACTTTAGAAACATCATGCATTTATTCAAATTTTCTTTTCTTTTTTTTAAGGAATTGTCTTTTTAGCAGTGGATTTTCTTGAACTTTAAATATAATTCAACTGAAAAAAAAAAGTTTAAAAAAACCGAGATAAATAAAAAATATATATACAGTATATAATCTATAAATCAATCAAATCAAATATGTTGTAGTGCACTGCCACAACCTACTCAAAACTCAATTTTGGTGAACTCTATTCCAGTCAGTAACTCAGTGAAAACTGGCGAAAATGCACCGCTGTAAAGAAAAGGGTGCACTGGATTTATAACACATGACAAAACGAGAACATCATTGTGAAACAGAATGCGGCACAATCATCGTTTTATCTCGATTATCTTGTTTTCATAATCGTTGGAAGCCAAAATCCTAATTGACAATACAATTAAATTAATCGCTCAGCCCTGTCTTCAGTTACGCCTGGGCTGTGGGAGATTATAGCAGCCATTTTTCACTATTGTTTTTAACATTTATCAACAAAACAGTTGCAGCCCTTATAATGTCACACCTGTTTTATTAACTGTAAAAAGAATGTACAGTATGTGAGAGAGTTGCACCCAGACCTATTACTGCAAAACATTACAGAAAACTCACACATGATTAATGAACACACTGTAGGTCATTAAGTGAATTCATGTAAGTAAACTACTTGTTATGGCCTGGATTGTTTTTCAGAATCAAAGAAAGTTGAAGAAATAGACGTCATTTGGTGGCAAAACAGACACCCTATACACAAAATAAGTCGTACATATTGTCTGTAGATAAATTGTCTTTATTCCAACAATTAAACAGCAGATCAGAGAGATATTTGTCCTCACAACTTCTGATTTAATCATCCAAAATGTAGTTTGAATTCTGTTGTAGGGTGGATTTTCCTTTCATTAATTTTTTTTTTAAGACTTTTGAAGACTGCCAAAAAAGGGTCACAAAAGTATGCGTCTGATAGTTAGAACCAAATGAACCTCAATTTTGTTTGGGCAACATTTTCCAAGACCCATAAATGATGACTCGGCCAGGTCAGCAGGTTGTTTTTTCTGGCTTGTCCACTCTCTTCCCGAGATATTTTCCTTGCAGCTGGCCCGAGGCGAGGCGAGAAAATCCAGCAGGAATTTGGCCCCTCGAAGCCTGTCTTTCTGCACGCCTGGCTCTTTTGTACACAACAGATACTGTCTTTGTGAATTAAAGCTGTTTGTGTTGAGGTGAGAGGAGGGAGTGACCGAGGGTGTTAGAAACACGAGGCGTGGCTTCAAATGTGCCGCCTGTTCACTTTTAATTACATATACCTGAAACTTGAGTCACTCTAATAAACCAGGCCCCCCTTTATGTGGGTGTAGTAATTACAGGAGTTTACCAGCAACTCTTATACTGCACTTTTACTCCTCTATTTCCCCCCCCCCCCCTCTTTCCATACTTACCTCAAAAAGAAACGGGATGTAGAGGGCAGCTCTGGAAATATTTGGCTCAATATTAATTACCGACATTCATGCTTTTTTTTTGGCAATTAGGAGTTCCACAAAGGGCAGAATCTTTACAGGACAGAGCGGGCATTCATTCAGAGGGGATCCCTCACAACTCGCTGGGATACAAGTGAAATAAAGAGAGCAGGGTGGCTGGAGGGGTGAAAGGGAGGATCCCACTGTGACAAATGATTATGAACATTTATTGATTTCATTAGCATTCATTATTGTGGGGGGGGGGACTCGGGCTTGTTTGTGCCTCCACAGTGTTTGGGAATATTTGAGGAGGAGGGTGAAAGAGAGTCTGTGCGTCAGTGGGAGGCTAATTGGCATAAACATGTGATTGTAACATTAGTGATAATTTAGTCGGCATTTGACCACAGAGATAGAGGGGTGGGGGTTGGTGTCGGTCACCCCTCTATGAGTGTATTGGGTTTTGTGTACACAGTGGGAGGGCGAGGTAATCCTGGGGTGGGGTGGCTGCTTTGGGACTTTGTTTGGTCGATAGGAAAGGTGAGGAGGTCGTGCCACAGAGGCCAAGGTTTATTACAAAGACTCATAGTCTAGAACAAGACTTTTCCTTCACTGTAGTCTCGCGTAGCCAGATCTATCTCCACAGAGCTGCTGGGGGAAAGTCTGGATTGGATGCACTTTCACTCCTGGATAGTGAAAAAAAACTCCCTGGCCTGTTTGTATTTGCTTAAACTAATCACAATCATCATGGGCGACGCCACGCCCCGACGGTGCCTCTGCAAAATAGTGTCAGAAGGGAACCTGTTTCGTTTCTTTCAGCATGTAGGTTGAGAACTCTGATGTTGTTGTTGGGAACAGGAACACGGACACAGATTTCTTGTGTGGACAGGAAGTAAGGCTTTATCCCGACACTGTTTGGTAAGCCCGCCAGACTACCTTCACAAAAAGTTTACAAAAGCACGCACACAGGGCTTAAAGGTCTAAGGCATGTAGCAGTTTTAGGCATAGTCCAAACTTACACATGTATTTTTGAAAACAGGGTTTTCCCTCCTTCGTTCTCAAAAAAAAGAAGAAAAAGAAAAAATGTCCATCCAAATGTAAACACAAAAATATAATTGAAGCGCT
>JAOVVB010205879.1:0-24653 GCA_028570985.1 Heterobranchus longifilis
GTGTGTGTGTGTGTGTGTGTGTGTGTGTGTGTGTGTGTGTGTGTGTGTGTGTGTGTGTGTGTGTGTGTGTGATGTGTAGGTTGAATGGAGAGAGCGGAGAGGTATATGCACGCGGTGATACGGCCCTATATATGCGCGTGCAGGACTATGTTGTTTTACAGAGCTGCTCCTCGTGCATCAGTCATGTCGCGTGCGCACCTGTAAAGAGCACGAGCCGGCGTTTTATTTGTGTTTTTTTCTTTTGTTTGATGCGTCTGCTGACAGGAAGTCATTTCTGTGTGTTTTGATTTAATAAATATTATTTCCTCATTTTATCTTGTTTGTGTTTTTTATGTTTTAAAAGGAATTCATTCTGTAAGGACGGCCGTAACTTTCATTTATAGAAACGGTAAGATCTCTTTATTAAAACATTTTAATAATTCATATTTATCATATATGTGTGTCTTATAGTGCATGCACGCGCGATGTGTTTCACTCATCATTACACCAGATATCTCTGCACGTGCTCTTTTTAACAGTTATTATCTGCTGTGTAGAAATATATATTTATATACTTAACACCCCCCCCCGTCATGTTGGAAATATTTAATATTTAACATGAATTAATGAAAACAGAATAAACACACGGAGCTGATCTTTAATCAGTAAAACTGTCATTTTATTAAATGTAAAAACATCCTGGACAGATAGAAATGTGATTTAAATGTAAAATAGCATCTATAAGACATGCTTATGATTATATATATATATAATTTTACATATAATGATATCTAAGTTGTGCTATCAGAGGCTTATATTCTGAACTCAGACAGAGTTAATTGTAAAATGTAGACACGCCTACTAAAATAAAATAAATCACAGTCTCATGACATTGATCAGCATTTTATTTTATATTAATGCTAAATACATCTGTCTGTCATGGAGCCAATAACAGGTATTATAGATTATATAGAGCGGGCCCCTGGAGGCCCCTGGAGGCATCACATGAGGCCACGCCCCCGTCTGATCACCTTTCTGTTTTTATTACAGAAAGTGTATAATCTGAAACATTATGTCCTTGTGTTATGTATGGAGTTATAGTAGAAATACATTATTATTCTTTTTGACCCCCTGTCGGGCCCCTGGGGGCCCCTGAACTCTACGAGCCCAAAGTCAATGTTTACCTCTGTACTAATAGTTTATTTATTATCAAATAACTACAAACACTAACGTGGATCTCTTTTTAAAATATAGTACTTCTTATTTTGTACTCAGGCTTTTATTTTGCACTGATTTTCAACACTTTTATTTTGAAATTTAGTGGAATTACTATATATATATATATATATATATATATGTACTGATAAATTATTGGCCAATAATGGAACTTGATATGATTATGTATTACTGTGATAATGAAGTAATAATACGAAGCCAGATATATCGTATCGTGTCACTGACACTCCCATACAGCAGGTGGCGCTGAGCACCTTCACAGTTAGTTTGTGATCTGCCAATAATCATGTATTGATTTTGTTTTATTTTTAGAAACATGTATTGATTTTGTTTTATTTTTAGAAACATGTATTGATTTTGCTTTATTTTTAGAAACATGTATTGATTTTGTTTTATTTTTAGAAACATGTATTGATTTTGTTTTATTTTTAGAAACATGTATTGATTACATGTCTGGCAGATTGTTGAAGCTTTTAATTTGAATTTGAAGCGTTTTTTAAAACTTGTTTTTGTACCAATAGTGAGAATGTATTCAGTTATAGAAGTTATAGAGTTATGGAATATTAAATCACTCCATCTTATCTTTCTGACTTTTATAAACAGGCGATCAACTCATTTTTAAAATACATAAATGTGTAATTATTGTGATCTCATCGTGTCGGCCATGAGAAGCAGCTAATTATTTGTTAATAATAAATAATCCACATGGTGCACATGTTCTAATATCTGTCTGCTACATCCTAATAATATTGTGATTTTTTAAATATTAGGATTTAAAAGTATTGAATTAATTAAATTTAAGAGCAGATACAGAAATACTGTAATGTCAAATGTTGTACTCTTTCCCAGTGTTGCAGTTATTTTCACAGAAAATTAATTTTATCACAACACTCATTTACTGTTGTTTATAAATGTATCTTTATATTTTTCTGTTTATGTCTCACAATCCAAAACAAACCGTTGGCCACTCCTCCTCAAATTAAACTTTTATTCTTTTACTTTCAGAGTTAGAAGCTTTTAATCCTCATTGTTGATCCCTGTTTATATTAAAAAATACATTATTATTATTATTATTATTATTATTATTATTATTATTATTATTGTTATTATTATTATTATAAATACATCTCATGTTTTCAGCTACATCTAATATAGAAACAGTAATACTTATTATAAATTATTATTATTATAAATTCATGGGGATCAAATTAAACTATCTGTAATTTAACTGGTTTACACACAGGGCGTTTTACAGGAAATACACTCATACTCAGGTAGCATGCAGTAAAAGTACACCTGCAGGTGTATTTATATACAGTTTATAGTTTAATGCAGTAAAAGTACACCTGCAGGTGTATTTATATACAGTTTATAGTTTAATGGAGTAAAAGTACACTTCTGGATTGTCGTCAGTGTATTTCCGGGTTGTGACCGTGCTCTGCTCTGATTGGCCGAGCCGCTGATTAGTTTATTTAGGGGCCCTTGTTCCCGCCACCGCCCCCTTTTCTTCAAACACTGCGACCCAAACTTTGATGTGTGCAGACTTTACCTCCATAAAAACCCGAGATACCTCCAGGTAAGACCCCGCACAGCAGTACTGTACCAAATACTCGCTCAAAATACTACTGTGTCGTAAATGTACGCAGAAAAAAAACGCACTTAACGAGTTCCGGTCGCGCGGTCAAACAGAAGCGGGGCGGCAGGCCGCGGTGGCGCACGCGCTGCTGCAGAACCTCATTGGAAATATTCATGTTTTATAGTTATATCATGTTTAAACGGTATGAAATAACTTTAAGTTATCTACATGAGTCATTAATGTCGCAGAACGCGCAGAGCTACGTGTCGGTACTAGCTAAGACACAACACTGCGCATATTTAATGAGATATGATGAGTTTTATACCTTGGTATCTGCTGATGCATGGCTGTTAGCATGTCGCTATTCGGCTAAACCACCAGGTTAACTAATGCAGCTGCACTTTCACTAAATCAACATTAAATGCACTCAACAAAAAGTAATGTATGTCTGTTTAGCACGTGCTACAGGCAGTCTTTTCTTTAATAATGAATATTTTAGTGAAGAGTTTGAGCTTTATTTTGTGGCAGCAGCTGTCTGTGATGAATCAATCAGCTCTGCTCTTTATCTACTGCACCTGTACTCATTAACATTTAAACTCTCCTTTTAACATAGTAATATCATTAATTATTGAAAGTTTATCTGACAGGGACCATGCACAATAAACATTTCAATAAATTAAATCTGATGCATTATAACTCAAGTCCATGTTTACATGAACAGATTCATTAGGCCTGAACCACTTTGAAAAAACATCAGATTATTTTTGACTGGTATTGCAATTATAATATTATTTGTGACATTAGAGGGAATGATCATCTTTACATCTTTATTCTCATTGAAAAACATTAAAATTCAAATGTTTTCTTCAGTCTGTCGAATAAGATGTGTATCTCTGCAGCACAACAATATTTAATTTAAAATGATATTTCTCCTCCTGTGATTTGAAAACTGCAGTAGACCATATTTTGGTAACATTTGGATGAATTGTTCACTCGAAAATGCACGGAGCAATGTAGCAGGTGTACTTTTGTACATGAATACCTATACATGACATGCATGTACTTTTTGTAGTATTATATATTTTTAATACTATTGCTGTTTGTAATCATTTGCAGTACTTTGCAGAAATATCCTTATCAATTAAAACTACATATGTAGCATATTTATGCAGCTGTGAATACATATATAATGGCTTTATTAATTTAACAGTGTCTATCTGATGTGTTTTTCATTCAGTGCATGGAACATATATAAATATAATATATGTATCTATTTGTGATGTTTGACATTAAAGTGGCATACACACACACACACACACACACACACACACACACACATACACACACAATTTAAACATATTTAGCAGATGTAAACAGAGGACATTGCAGTGAGTATTGCACATGCAGGGTTTTCCGTCCTATTATGAATTATAAGGCTTAGTCCTGTTGACAACAATAATAATAATAATAATAATAATAATAACGGTCCAAGATGATGTGGAACTGCATCATTTGAAATGTAAATATTGGACCCTTAAATCTTCCACAATCTTCAGGAAAAGTCTGAAATAACTTTGTTACACTGATGATTTCCACACAATGCTAATGGGCTGCTGATGACAAAGTATTGCAATATTTGTATATATTTAGTGTTACATACTGGGTGTCAGTTTTTCTCTGTTGTATCCACAGAAACTGCTGTCTGCACAGAACACTGATAATAAAGTTTTCACTGAAATATAAATGATAAATTAACTGAGATGTGACTGCCACTTTAATGAGAGTAATCATAATTTCATCCAGATATCATGCAGAGTGATGCTGTTACTAAGAAGTGATTTAAAAAGAACTTTTTTTTGATAAAAAAAATAAAAACTTGGATAAAAAAATGTTTTTTGAATTAAAAAATAGTTTTTTGTAGAGCTGCAGGTAGAGGGTGTTTGTTTTAAGTATAATTGTTAGTATTGTAATCTTTTTAATAAACAGCATGTTCTTTGTATGTAGCATGTTGTGTTTGTGATCGTCATATCTGAATATTGATCAGAATGTGTTGAAGGCATTTTGAGAAGTTGTTAGGCGTGGGATAGTCTGTGTTATGTAAGCAGTGTTGGTATAAAGCCTGACTTCCTGTTTCCAGGAGGAAACTGCGGAGACAGGAAGTATAAAGCCTGACTTCCTGTCTCTGGGAGGAAACCGCGGAGACAGGAAGTCAAAAAGGAGGGTCAGCTGACTCCCTCTGACGCTGGTCATTGGTGTGACAGTGGTTTAAAAACCACGCCCACTACAAACCACGCCCACTGCCGGGCATGATGAAGGTGAACTTCCAAATATGGAGCCTCCTGGTCCTGCCCTGCTGTGATTGGCTAGTAGGCGATAGCTCGATGTGTCCTATGATTGGAAGAGAGTTTTCTCTGCTCCAGCCTGAGGATGTTTACCCGATGTTTACCCGATGTTTAGCCGATGTTTACCTGATGTTTACCCGATGTTTAGGGCGGCTGTGGCTCAGTAGGTAGAGCGGTCGTCCACTAACCGGAAGGTCGGTGGTTCGATCCCCGGCCCCTGCAGTCTACATGTCGAAGTATCCTTGGGCAGATACTGAACCCCAAATTGCTCCCAAAAGCATAGCCATGTGGGGTGTGAGTTTTTATCTCCCCTGATGAGCATGTACCTTGCATGGTAACCTCTGCCATCCTCCTGTGTGAATGGGTGAATGAATGTGAATGAATGACTCACAGTGTAAAGTGCATTGAGTGGTCGCAAAGACTAGAAAAGCGCTATATAAGTACAGTCCACAGTCCATTCTGTTGTTTTTCTTGAGAGGACACTCTTGCATTTTACTGTTGATCAAGGTGGAGCTATTTGAACCATTTTATACACTTTAATGTACTGAAAATGACTCATATTTTGAATTTTCATTAAACCATAGCTTCCCAATAAATGTAGTTCAGTAAAAAGTACTATGTTCCTCTGAAATGTGGTTGAAGTAGAAGTATAAATCAAAATCGTCCTTGAGTAAATGCACTCTGCACCAACATTTCTGGATGTTTAACAAATTCCAAATGACTATACCTAATAAATGACGGTAAATAGGGTTTAGTGACTCGAAGTGAGACCACACAGCATAGAATGCCAAAAGAAGCCAACACTGCTGTGCCAGCACAGACTGAAACGCACAGAGAGCTTCTCATCTTTTTATTCTCTCATCCACCCAGGCTGGAGCTGGCCCCTGTCTGCCTTCACTGGTGGGAAACAAAAAAGTGACACATAAAAAAAGTCAAAGAGAATGTTGGTTGGTCTCAAAGAATTCAAAAATGAGGGAAAAAAACACAAACATTTGCTGAACAGGAGATGTGTCAGGAAGGAAAAATAACATCAAACCTGATATCCAGCTGAGGGAGGAATGCAACATGGACACCCATTCAGTGAGTGGGACGGCTCTTTAATGTGTTACACAACTAATAAAGGAGATGGCTGGTGGGTTTCACTTTTTGATTGTATTATTCAACTCTGGCTCAAGGACTGGCACTTAACCCTTTAATGTTCTCACTAAGAAAAAAACAATGGAAAACATATGTCTTCACATTTTTTATTTCCTTGGGGCAATAACAACAACAATCAATGTTTTTTTGTTTTTTTTAACAGACCACACAGTTTTTAAATATAGGCCTCTACCAAATGATTGAGATGTTTCATCATGGTATTTGTAAAACAAAGAAAAATTAAAAATGACAAAGCATGTACTTGACTTAGTAGTATACCAATACTAGAATTATTAGCAAATATTTATTCTAGATATTTACTTTGAAAACATCTCAGAAATGGTGAAAAATCCTACTGGTATAATTTTTCATCAAATATATAATGGAATAACATTAAATATATTATATAACATAATATATATATATAATTTTTTTTTTTTTTTTCATAAAAATTATAATCTTAGCATCACTACCATTTATCACTAAATGACAATTTGGTTGAGCATGTTTTTAGACAGTAAAAGAAACATAATAAATTAATTCTTATGAAATTGTTTCAGCATATATGCATATATATTGACTATTTGTTGCTTGTGATCATTCATTGTTAATATATGCATATGCATATATTAACAATGAATGATCACAAGAAACAAATAGTCAATTGTAATTACATCATCTTAGATTCACTACCTTTAACATAAAAGAACAAACAAACCGTTTGGTAGAGCTTGTTTTTAGAAAATTATTTGACCCTTATTAGACTTTTGTAAAAATCTCATAAATCTTTTCAGTAAGACTTCTGAAATTATAATATGTCAAAAAATTATACATACCTTTTGAAGATTCCACCACACAGAGCCCTCATGTGTGGAGTAACATTTTTGTTACTAACTTCCTGGAGGAAGCATAGCCTACTATTTAAAGACATAGCTTAACATATATGTGAATAGTATAGATGGCTCAATCAGGTTTAGTTAAGTTCAACACTTTTTTATTCTTTCATTCAAACTCTGAATGACAAATGTTTGGTGGTTGTTGTTGTTGTTGTTGTTGTTGTTGTTTCAATAAAATCCACACAGTCACTTCTAAGACACAGGAATTAATAATGCAGTGCAGGTTATGACTTTGCAGTTCATTTGACTTTTTATGTGCTTTGTGGCTGGCCTTTAGCTGCTCCTCTCATCACTTTGGTCCAGAGGCAGCCTAAGTTTAAAGCCTCATTGGTCAAAACTACCACATAACCCTTTGACACAGAATTGCTGCTCTGGCATTTAGCAAGGGCAGATGAGCGTAATGCAGCATACAGCTCCATACATCATTATGCAGAGGTGTCCGACAGCTGAGCAGAGAGCAGCGAGGTACAGCCGTATTTCATTAGGCTTCCGGATGCAACAGAGGGCCTCATTAACATGCATGGCCACAGGTTGTTGTTGCCCTCTCTTTCTCTGTGTGTGTCAGCATCAGTCTGACAGCCTTGACGGCCACTGACTCATTCGTATTAAGCTTAATCTAGTCCACAGTTGTCCAATTGTTTAGTTATGATTGCCTCCCTCAGCACTGAAATCCCTGCAATCCATTTCAAACAGTAATTTGATACAAGTCTGATGGATGGTGTGAAGACAAGAGGATGTTGACAAGAGATGATTAACAGATACTCTTGAGATTACACCCTTGGGACACCTCCTCGTGTTCTTGTATGTAAACCTAATGAGTCCTCATCTGAGTTGAGGATGCCTTATTAGTTTTTATAATTCATAACTGATTAACCAAGGCTGTAAAACAAAATGACTGATGGCTATAGGGCTGGATATAATTTTTTTAATATTACTGAAATACTTCCATTGCACCGACTATAGAACTGTCAAGCTCGCTGATTTGTAGCCTTCTTTACTTGTTTTTTTATTTGGTTTACAATTGTAATCAAAATCTCTCCATATTTTGACTGGTATGGCTGCTTGAGTTTCAACATTTTACTTATATATATATATAACACTTGCTGTTATTTGTTGTATTTTTACAGGTCCTGTACCCAACATTTAGAACATTAATATAGCAGCAAACACATTTTAGCTTTGTAAAGATATAGTGGAGTAATGTCGTCCTGAGCAGAGGATTAATGTGTATGTTAAAAGCCGAGCTTCTCTGTTTTTTTGTTTTGGTAGCCGGTCCGGCTGTGCATACATGTTAGTGCATGTGAGTCCCTCCCTTTGGCGTCGGTATGAGGACCTGGGGATGAGAAGAGTTTGTTAAAACTGCTGGCCCCTCCCTTCATGTTCATGGCCCGCTGGCTGGCTGGTTGCCGGCGACTCGCTGCTCTGCTGCCAGGGCCGAGCTTCTGCAGGAGATCGGTGCTCATATGGAAGTCAGTAAAGAAAAGAAAAAGAGGCGAAAATAACGGAGCAGGAAGAGTTTTTAAAAGACAGACGACGGAGAAATGGACAGACACGAAGTAGATGGAGTAAACGGAGCACGATATGGACTCTGGGAGAGTTTAAAGACTGGTTCATGCAAGACTGGTTCATTGAAAATAGCACCCCTTCAGGGTGATGTAGAATTCTACATCACCCTGTCGGGGTTCTATTTTCAATAATGACCAGTTCATCCTACATTATCCCTTACATCATTTAGAGGGTGAAGTATTCCTTTAAAAGTCATTTACACGCATATTTGATGACTTAACTGTAAGAAATGACACATTCTCTCTTGTTCTATTCTTAGAAAATATTGGTGGCAGTCACAGTGTTTGATTACGACAAGATCGGTAAGAACGACGCCATCGGAAAGATCTTCGTGGGCAGTAAGGCGACCGGCCTCGGTCTGAAGCACTGGTCCGACATGCTGGCTAATCCGCGCCGCCCCATCGCCCAGTGGCATCCATTGCAGCCAGAGGAGGATATTGATGGTCAGCTGGCATCCTTGAATGCAAAGAAGTAACATGCTCCACCAACCAGCTTAATGCACTAACTCAGAAATCCAAACCCCCACCCCTACTTTGCATGAAACCCATGACTTAACACGTGACTACTCGTCATGAAACCTGCTCAGCAAAAAAGAGACATCTTAGAATATCTGCTCATTCATGGTTAAGTCGAGAAAAAAAACAACCTCTTTTTAAGCATCACATTTCACACATTAGTGGATGCTGAGAAGAGTGGCGTTGAGTTATCGAGTGACTGGTTCATGAATGATCGACTGTTTGGTCTTTCTTTCATTTGAAGAAACTTAGAAACTGATTCTTAGGGTGCTGACACTGAACGAAAGTCTTGGTGAAGACAATGCTGGAAATAAAGCTTTAGTTTAGTTTATAGAGCATGCTTTACTTACGTCCCCACTGCTCTGCATACACCACGCCCAGTATTGTATCTTGCTAATAAGTGTGCTATAACTTGCAATAGAAAGTACTGTAGTATTGGGTTATTTCCTGCATAGAGTCTGTTTAAGTCTATTAATGCAAAAATATTTAATTGAGAATGAATGAGACGGAAGTCACTGAATGCAGCGATCCATGTTGCGATTATGTTTTCCAGAGAAATCTGCGAAAACGATTGTCTTCATTTTATCAGTTCACATTTGAGAACGAGATGCGTACAGTACCGTACGGAACAGCTGTGTGATCTAAGTCGTTTGTTTTGTGTTGCCACGAAGGCACGTCTATGCATTTAGGTTCAACACACATGTCCGTGTCTTCGGACGGATCTAATGTAGGACAGGAATACAAGGGTGCCTTTCCTGACATGACACTTTGAGAAATACAGTAAGCTTCTTTGTTTTATTTCAAAGAGAAACTTTTGATCATTCAAAAGTAGTTAGGGGACACTGTGAATGTGCCATCTGGAATCTGTCTTGAGCTGTGTTGACCACTTGGATGTAAAACCTTACTGTTCTGTGGACAAAGTAAGGACACGAGACGGCTTATCAATGATGTTCAAATCAATTATGACTATGCTTCTTTGCAATTCTGCTCCCACTTCCTAAAAACAGTGCCATCTAAGTCACTTTTGTTTCGATATCCATTAAACAGATTATATGTCTTTCTTTGACGAATGTTGTAGTTTACCAAAACATACTTCAGTACACTTCAATACTTTAATAGTTTCTGGTGAAACAACACGAGCGTTTCTGTCAAAGACGAAATGTTTTTATAGAGAACTGGATTTGAAATGTAAGATGCAGCCGCACTTTTTAAGAGAGCGTGAATTCAAGTACAAAAAATGAAGGTTTCTAGAATCTCAAGGGGGCAAGTGTTACATCAAAACATATAATACAATCTTGGACCATTTTGCTTGAACCAAATAGAGCTGCAGAATCTAGCATGTATCATGCCTCGCAGTATTTCATGTTGTTTGGATCGCTCACTCATTGGCCACAAGCTTTGTAAACCTAAAAGTGCTGCAACTTCACCACAGACACTCTGTGTTAGACTGATGTGCAGGTATGGAGGCAAAAAAAGTCCATAAGGATTTGGATTGTATAAGCACCTTAAGTAAAGTTGTATTACTCCTAAATACTTGCTGTTTAAATTTGAATACCTCTGAATTTAAAGCATTGAAATATTTAACTTGGAGAAGCATTTATCTGAATTCATGTGGTTTGAATTCGCCACTTTGAAATTTCAAAGACTATGATTTGAAATGTTCAAAGTTGCTCAAAATCAATTGCTCATTTTCTTTTTATAGTCAAAATTCAGGATGAAAAAGTAAATCTTTAAAATGTGGGCTACCAAAGCCAACCAATCGAGCCTGAATTAAATGATCCAACCTCTGTCCTGTAGCAGTGATTCCATCCAGGGGGTGTTTCTACTCCAGGTGGTACATCTGCTGTTGCCATGGGGTATGTGGAAAGATTGTGGAGTAGCTCAGCTATTTTGAAAAAGAAAATATATAGAGAGAAATTATGATTTGATAAAAAGAAAAATGCATAAATCCCTCGTGTTAGCATCTAGGAGTAAAGGAAAGACAAAAACACATGTAGGATTACTACCCCCTTACTTCCGGCGCCCTATCTCGGACCAAACCCATCTTCGAACTCTGCCTTCATTTTTATCTCAACTACACACCTGTAAAGTTTCATGACTGCATCTGGCACGATTGTGACGCTATTACAGTGATAGAAATATAAACACCTGACAAAGTACTTAAAACCGCCTCTGTGGTAGTTCCCATGACAGTATGTCTCCAGGACCACATTGATGATCGCGCGCACACACACACACACACACACACACACAAGGTGAAAACAATACCAGCGTCGCTGTCGTGGCTGGCAACAGTTTTGTGTGTGCTGATCTTCAGTATATTTATTGTCACAATAAGCAGCACGGTAGTTAGAAAACTAGTTAGCATCAGAAAATGATTGATAGCTTCTATCACTGGTATGGTAATAGTAGAAAGAGCCCAGAATATCTTGTATGGAAAAAGATATTGTAACAGTATCTACATTTATATAATGAATGCTGTAAAATAGCATCGAGTAACTACTGTAAGTTTTGTCAGTCATGCAACTAAAGATTAAAGAGAAGCTCAGATGAGAGACTGGACACGACGCACATTTAGATTTTCAATCAGACTTTGTGAAAATGCATCAAGTTTTTGCACTTGCGCAAATTACGTCAAAGAGGGGAATTCAAACCTTATGATTTGCGAAAGATGTTTTTCAAAGTAAAATGTTTAAATTCTATAATTGCAGTGGCATTTAAATTCCAACATTAAGTATTCAGTAGTGGTTAGATTTCAGAATAAGGTGTTCAGTTGCATATAAAACTCATATTATTACAGCCTTTCTTTGCCTCCATATGTTGGAGGCCATTTTTGTCACCAGAAGTAAAAAATATTTCTGCAGGCGGGTGAACAGCAGCACACTGATTGGTCCATGCACAGTACTACTCCTTCCTATTGTTAACATTATGCATCGCGCAGATTTGTTAATAGGCTACAGCATGTATTCACAAGATGATGTAAATAGTAGCATGTTTTAAAGAGGAACCATAATTATATTGTGTATGTGTGTTTGTGTTATGTGTCATTTTTTATAATAAAAGAGAGTAAAAAAAGAGTATGCACTGACTGCAAAGTGTATGTATTTTTGCTGAATGGGAATGAATGTATGTCTGAATAATCCATGTTAGGGTTCACAGGCTCCTTTAACACCTGGGATTAAAGCAGGGTTGCTTTGTGTATCATATGTAAAAAAAAAAAATAATAATAATAATGTCCACTTTGTTTCCCATAATACTGCATGACTGTCTGGTTTTTGTCACCGTTTGTTTGTGTCCTCTGTGCTAAATCCAGTGTTACGATGTGCTGGGGCTACAAGTCTTGTAATTATTGGTCATCATTTCTGCTTGCATATGTTATGTGTTGGTCACTGACCAGTAAACTGTACATATTTCAAAAAAGGAGAGTATTTGCCGGCTCCTTGATTTTCTATCTCAGTGTACCGTAAGTGTTTCCTTCATTTACTCCTGCCAGATGGGTGTCAAGTCTTAGTTTATTAAATGTAGATATGTGGAAGACTTAACTGACTTGTAGCCCTGTTTTTCCTTCCGTACCTTCTCATCTTATTGCTATTCAAATAAACCTGCTCTCATCTGTCTGATTATACTTTTTAACATAAGAAATGAGTCAGTAATTTGCATAGATATTAAACTAAACTCTGTTTTTAATGTCATTATACTGTATTTCTTTTAGTACTATTTCTTTGCTGGATTAGCTCTGTGAAATATTATTACTGCATATTATTGATGCAGTCCTCTTAAGGAGCTCCAGTCACGTAATTAAGCAATCAATAATCTTTTCATTCCAAATGTCTCTTCATGAATGAACACGTAGTTTGACAAATGGATTGCAATGGGATGAGTTGGTGTTGTGTCACTTGTGCATGCTCTGAGATATCGATGCTGTGTCCACCATGACGTTTCTAATGTGGGGGTTTGTTTACCCCGTCTGCTGAGTCACTGTCATTTACTGTTAAATAAACCTTTAGCTACAAACATACAGCATAGTGCATGAAGATGAACAATCCTAATCTTCATGACGGCTCATCTTTTAGATCAGGGGTTTATAAAGTCTGAGACTGGGCCTCCCCTCAGGCAAAGCTTGGAAAAAGGCACCCCATGCCCCCCCATTAGTTTACTTTCTTAGTTTTGCTCTATTCCTGGATGCCTATGGGATCAGGATTATGTGATTTGATCCCACAGACACTCAATAATTGAGCCAAGATAGCCAAACATTGCAGTTTGACATAACTACACCAAACACATAAAAAAGGTCTGTCCTAAAGCAAAGTGGGAAAAACAGCAAAATTCCCCAAAACTACTGTATCTCTGAACTATCTCTTTAATCAAATCACACATATTTAGGCTATTGTATGTGTTCCTCTTTCGATAATGTAATTTGTTTCGCCTCCATTCACTGAGCCTCTCACTGAAAACCTCTGTATGTTCTCTCTCTGTTCGAGGCGCTGAGAGGAATACATACCACACACATTTTCCATTTTTAATATCGAGTCTATTCTGAAGATTCTATTCCACTATGTGGTGTCAAATTTAAGTTATTATTGTGGAGGAGCGCCACATTACATCCTTTACTCCAATGTGTGTGAGGTCATCCTTTCCTGGGGTCATTCAATATCCTCACTCTCATCTACGTAAATATGAGCTGCCATCAGATTCTGTCTTTTGTGTACTCGCAATAGGACCAATAGAGGATTTCTTTATTGGTGTTTTGTTAATGGACTATATGAGTCTGTCACTTTTCTGCAATGCAGGCAACAAAATCCCCGTCTTCCTGGGTCTCACATGCTATCTTGAGCACAGAGCAGACCCCAAACAGCGCAGAACAACATTCGCAATGCAATACTGCCAACCTGCTGCTTCAGTAACGGTTCCTCTGTAGTCCTCTTTATGTGAACATAGCCATGATACAGAACATCCAAAGACCTGATCATCAACCCGACCTATACTCCATCAGGCATTCACTTTCTGAGCAACATAGACAAGGGAAATGCTAGAACGTCTTTCTTGACTCTTGTTTTTGTCTTGTTGTAGAGGTGTGTCAATAGTTGTGCCTTTTTGTGAACTGCATGATTTAGTTCCGTGCAAAATCCATGTTTTCCAGTAAAAAAAAAAAAAAAAAGGGAACAAAAAGACCACAAAACTTGTACTCATATATCACTCTATGTAGAACTGAATTACTCAAGGGAATCAAAATATGGGATGTGGTCAGGACATATCTGTGTGTTGTCAAAATGTAATCATAGGAAATAAAGGCATTTTAAGTAGCCTCGTCCTGTGTGGTGTGTAAATGGAATCAGAGGGTGCTTTTCCACTTTCAGTCAGTGGGTGGCATCATATACAGCATGAGAAAAATAGTAGGGGACAGTGTTAAGTAGCACATGTTGTAGCCACTAGCTTTGGATGACAAGCAAAATGCAACAGATCTGCAGAGCGATGAACTACTGCTGCACTGAAGTTTGTCTCACTCACTGTTGAGACTCATTTTAGGACTCTTCTTCAAATGAGTCATAATGTATAATAATCTAAATTAAATATGAACAGAATTCAAAATGACATGCGAGTCTGGCAGGGAATGTAAGATTATAAATGGGACTCATTAAATCTTCTGTATGTGGATCACAAGATAAATTAGAGCCAGCGTGGTGCTTCTTAAGCTGACACAAAAACACAGACACAAGTACTTGTGTTCAGTCATGATGATCAAATTAAATAAAGTAAAAATCATTCATAAAATAGATTTCCCTTTATTTTATTGGGATGTTTTTAAACTGTATTTTAGTTTTAACATTCCTTCTTGATATTTAAAACAGCAGGTGACACCTCAGGGTTGATTTTGTAGCTTTGGGTCACATGATCTTCATCAGCAGGTGGAGGTAGTCAAGGGATTGTAGATGTTCAAATGTCCCTTTTTAAAACACTTTAAGGACTTCTCATTCAAGTTGAGTTTAAATTTGTCGTTCAAAGTCCATTTTTGATCTTGGAAAAACAGTAGCTGACAAAACAATTTAACTTTCACCATCTGCTGAAAAAGATCATGATGTTTACTGACTGAAAGCTCCAGAACAGCTACTAATGGACCTTGAGGCAGAGGCGTGTCACAGGCTACTGTACTGTCGATCTGTTGTCCTGCAAAACAAAATGATTTTCAGGCTCTTGTGCAGTGCCACCTTTCATGTACTAGGACACAGAGCACTGCACAAGAGCCTGAAAAACATGGCCAATGTTTTCTTTTCAATGCTGTATTTATTTCTGATAGAATTGTCTGATTTCCCATGGGTGCTCTCTGACTGGTTCTTGATCCCCAACCTCATTTAAAAAATCCTGGAATCGCCCCTGCCGTGAGGTGAGATTGTTTTGTGAATTTACTTGATTCATATTTTACATGCAGGTCTGATTTTGCTGTAGCTACAAGTCAAATTTCACCACATTTGCTGCATTTGATTTTCATTGTTTTTTTTTTGTTTTTTTTGCAGGTAAAGAAGAGAAGCCTGTCATTTGTGACATCATACTTCAAGGTAAAGCTCTTGAATCAGAGATGAGGCTCCCACGTTCCTGAGAAATGTAGCTCATCCATCATCCGCTGTCTCTGATACCTCAGGGTCGATTTTCAAGGTCTGCATATGGAATGGAAAAAAAATATTGCAGTTTCCATGGTAATACCTCTGGAAATACCTGCAATATTTTGTCCATATATGTACAGTATGTCAGGATATTCGTGCTATGATTATGCAGTTTTATAAATGCTTTACTCCTGGACACAGTGAAGAAAAACACATGTCGTGTTGGCATTTGCCTTTTATGTAGAAATATTTTATGAATATACAATATGGATTTTAATTTAATGTATTTCCTGTCTGGGAATGTGCTACTACTTTGGATACAGTACAGTAACATGAAGCTTTCACATCTGATGTAAAATGTGTCTTTATCCCTGCAAATGTTAGTTACTCAGCAGACAAACGACTCAAGTTTCCAACATTACTGGAAAACTACAAACATTCTGTCTGAGAAGAATGCAGGTATAGATATGGCTTCTGGTATCTGTCCCTCTTCTTCTCATCCTTCCTGCTTCCTGTCTCACTTGGACAGTTTAGTGATGACCCGGATTAAAGCTCCATTCTCGTCCTTCAGTCTCTGGTTCTCCGTCTTCAGTTCTGCTTTAACCTGAAGGGAGAGCACGAGAAAAAGATGACAAGATGACATTTGTGATGCCTGCATGTCTTATCATAATGATCAATATAAGAAATGTAAACATTAAATAGACTTTAGGTCTACCTCGCATGTTGTATGTTAATTGTTGCCTATGGTAACCGTCCCCTAGCTGCTTATTACGACCCACATTTACATTTGTCATTAAGCGGTGACCTCTAGTGGCCGTAGGAATTCTGACGGGAGCAAAATAGGAAGCCAGGTGACGTAGTATGAAGAGCACCAAAGTCCGCATATGAACGAGGTCGGGGTGGATGGATCGATGGGTCAAACAAGCATTGAATTTTATCGATTCTGATTCCCAGTTTCGATTCCAATAAGGTAAAAAAAAACAAGAGTCAAATGTTTAGAAAACAAAAATATCTTTATTCTTTTCAGAGTTTACTTTGACTTTTATTGTTTCATTAAAATAAATTAATTTGAAGTTAGTTGGATTCGGTTATAATCGGTTCTTAGTAGGTAACCATGTCAAGTACTAAAAACAGGTTTATTTTAACCAAAACCATGATCTTTTCCTAAACTTAACCAAGTAGTTTAGTTTCACAACATTAACCACGTGTTTAAAACTGTGACCGTATCAGGTTAAATAGAATGGTCACATGTTTAAAACGGTCACCGTGTGACAATCAGCGTCATATAAGTTTAGGTATGAGGCCGTATTGGAGAACTGTGCAGCTCATTTTGTGGATTGTCCCTTACTTGTAGTTTTGAAGTGAATAGTATCTTCATATGTCATAAACAAAGTCCTGGTTTTGATTCCTGCAACATTTCCATACTCTTTACATTAAAACGGAGTTAATAAAGTCAGAGGGAAACAAAAATCAATAATATATTCTGATGTTCAGCTGAAGCGAACATGGGGTCATCAGTCCAAGTCAGAAAATGCAAGTGAGTATCGTCCACAGTAACTGTGATTTTAGTATAATCCCTCCTTTGTGTTTCCACTGGGGTTTTTTTTTTTTCTGAGCTGCATGCAGTGGAGGGTTAGGAATAAGCAAAGGCTGTTTTATACTAAAAAGTCTGTAACTTTGGAAGACACCAACTTGATTTGTCAAACTCAGACTTTAGTTGAACTTCAGAATACATTTTCACACAGACAGGATTTTATCCTTCATCACTTAAACCAGAATCATGTTAGGGAGGGCTAGTATAGACAAGAGGGATGATACACAACACATGGGGGTGTGAGTATTGTTTTAATACTATTGTTTTTCGAGCCAGAAAGCTGGTTTACTCTAACTTTAAAGTTCTGGTCTTATGAATGTTTATTTTCCATTTGATTTATTATGATATATGGATAAAAACACATTTATTCATTCATTCCTTTATGTTTTCTTTTCAAGATTTTGAGGCCTTGTCCAGAATCATCACACTGTAAGTCACAGTCACAGCTACATTATCTGTTACTGCTGCTAATTAATCCAGAAAGGACTTTGGCTTCACAAAAAAAGAGTAATCTGATCTGGATAAATCTGGGCAATTTATTGCAATGAAACAAATACAATTATACACAAACACATATAATCATTGCATTCAGCAACACACAGACACAATCGGACTCATTTAAATACACACATTTACAGTGCTTCTCTGTTGTGAATATCGATTTTCAAACCAGCATCCCATGTTTGTTTAGACCTCTTATTCACAGATAACAAGAGGTTTTTGTTTGTATCCTCTTGGGCATAACAGAGCAGACATCTGTGAACGTTAGACTATAGATGAATAGTGATGGCTCGCTCGCTCGCTGCAGTGTCAAAGTGCTCACACATTCCACAGCCAGCAGAGCATAATGGTGACAAATGATGTCAGCTAAAACCACCGTAGACAGAGCAGCTAACACCGCCGCTGCAAATCCCACAGACACTTACACTGTTTGGGTTCGATTGCTCATTGTGTTCCACATGTCAAATAAGCTTAACTTTCTCCTGGAGACTGAATATTAAAAAAAACAATCAAGTGAATATTAAAGGTGTAATGTGTAACATTTTCACATTAAAATGTCTAAAAACAACTAGATTTATATTTTGTTGAGCTGTGTCCTTCCCTACATTATCGCCAACAATGGTCCAACCCAGAGTGACTTTAAGGTAACGGTCTGTTACATTTGGTCGCCTGTCAATGGCGTCATATCCACTTTGTGCATGCGTCAGCACTGTGGTTGTCTGCCAGAAGCTCATGAATTTACTTTTTATCCAATTTGAAGCCACATTTTTTCAATGCACTTTTTAGTTCGTCGTTTTAACTGTATATTTGAACCGGATGAAGGATTGTAGTCATCAGACGTCTGGATTTTAAGTTATCAGAGAAATGGGGTGGCCTCTACTGTAGCTCACCGGGTTAGAGTGTGTGCCACATGTAGGCTGAGTCCTGCAGCGGCCCAGGTTTGATTCTGACTTGCGGCCTTTTGCTGCGTGTCATCCCCTCTCTCTCCTCCCTTTCCTGTCAATCTTTAAGCTGTAGTATCATAAAGGCAAAAAGGCCCAAAAAATAATCTTTAAAAAAAGAAACAATCAGAGCAAACGTTAGCAGCTGCTTGCAGCACCTCCGCTGACGAGGCCAACAGCGTCGGAGAAACACTGATTTTTAGCGTGAAACTGCTTTATTCAATGTATACTGTTTTTAATCACCACGTCCGTTTGTTTTGAAGAGGAGGAGACCTCTGTGGATAATTTGACTCCCAGTAAAAACCTCCTGAACGATGAACACTGAAGGAATCCTAACCGGGAGAAAGTGACTGCAATGACGGCATTGCTCTGTCTTGTGTTACTGTTTTAAGTGAGACTATAGTGGCAGAAAATGACATCCTGTGTGTTTAAGGTGAATAACAAAAGAACTCATCTGTTACCTTCAATTGTTCTTCCATATCTGATATCCTCTTTTTTAGACTCCAACTTTCCTATGAAGAAGAACATTAAATAAAACTAATTAAAATGTTAAATCAAGATAAACACTTTGAATCAAACATATTAATACGTATTATTACAATGCTGAATTTGTACCTTTTTTTCTGTCTCAAGCATATTAGAGCCACAATCTCCTGCTCTTCCCTTCTGCATCAATGAAAGGTTATTACAAAAAGATTATAGCACAAATCCTTGAAACTGTACGATTTGTGGGTGCTACGTTTTCATAACAGAAAGAACAAATGTCTGATGTAAAATATCCAATATGCCCACAGTTGCACGCAGAAACTCTAAAGCAGCTCACTGTTATTATTCCAAATTTCAGACCTGCAATCTGACAGTAATTACATTGCAGCTTCTTTGTATAACTGCTATCTTTCATGTCACATTTCTCTTACATTACAGTGTTACCTGATATCATCATGACAATACATGGGGGACATTTCTGTGAGGAATCTGAATGATTTAAATTATGACTTGCAGAAACTTGTAGGTATTTTTTCAGCTGCTTCTTCAGCGAACATTTCCTTCAGTTCTTTGGCACTCATGAATCTGGATTATAGGCACATTAACTGTGTAGCGTACCTGTGCTCTCTGCAGCTGGTCCTGAATCATGGCCAGTTCCTGTTTACTTGTTTCCAGCCTGGACTTAAGCCTTTGATTGGTAGCCAGTGCCTTTTCATACATCTACAAAATATGCACTTGTTAGCATTCAGCAGGGAGTGTTTGATTGATTTCACAGCACACAGACAGACATTGACATCAACATTGACTTGTGTCTGTTTAGTATGCTAATAATGGTTAGTTTCATTATTGAGCATGAGGTTGACATTTTTATCTCAATATTGTCTTAAAATCTGGTACAGATATCCATGGTGCCCAGATCATGAATCCTAATGACTTTGGTTATCCCCTGACATTTTATCTATCACTATTCCCATCAGAGGTTCACATTTGTACAATTTATCTATTTAAAAATAGTTAATTTAACTATTTGATGGATTACAGGAAATAATTATAGAAATGTAATATACACACAGTATATGTATCCATCAATAATTTTATACATTGTAAAAAACAGAGACATGGTTTAGCATAGTACTTAACCACAATGCATCCCATAAACATCCATCATTAATTAGCAAATGTTAGCATGCTAACCGCTGAAAGATGGTCAATAAGGAAACATATATATATATATATATATATATATATATATTTTAGCATTATCATTGTGAGCATGTTAGCATTTAGCTCAAAGCACTGCTGTGCTTGGTCTTGTTTTGATTTATAAATCAATCCTTTAGTCTACAAAACATCAGAATATAGTGTAAAAATAACCTTCAATATTGTTTTGGCCGACCAACGGTCAGAAAACCCAAAGATATTGAATTTACAGTGATATAAAACAAAGAATATTTGCTTAACAAATTACTTAAACAGATTATCACTTTTCAAAATTGATGCCAATTTATTTTCTGTGGACCAACTGATTAATTGACTAGTCATTTCTTCTCTACTCTTTATGTAACATTTTGCTGTGTACTTTTATTTTGAAATGTCTGTGTTGGCGGTGCAACATCCTTTAGAGGCTGGATATTTGTGTGTCAAATTCTCATTGGATAATTAACAAAGGTTCAGCCATCTTGTGGTGTGTATATATAGGAAGTCCTTTAGTCTGCTCTGTAAAGCAGTGTGAGGAAGGCCCTGTGCTGAAAACCTTTAAGTGAGTTCATTAATTATCAAGTGTTCACATTTAGTTCCTTTGTTAGTTAAGCACTAAAACAGAAGTCACTTCTAATCAACATGCAAACTGCGTCACCTGCCTTTTTATAGTCATTGTTTGCCGACTCTTCTTCTGCCCTTTTCCTTGCAGACAGTCTGTTCTCCCGCCGTAAGAAGTAGGACTCTGCGTGGTTTGTTGACGTATTGTTGGAGACGTCCGAGGATCCAGACGAGCCCAATCTGAAAACACCGGAGAGGTATTAACTATTCAACACTGATGTTTAGCTCAGTTACTGCCAGAGTTTAATATCACTGAGACATTGATTGATTCCTGTTTCTGTCATTCTCTCAGGAGATAACTGAATGTCTTTATTAATGATGTGAAGTAGATTTGCTTACCTGGACAGCCTCTCGTGCTGAAATAGAGGAGAAATGTTTCAGAACTGGCTATCTGGCCAAAATGCAACAACTATGCCAAAGTTTTTTTTGTAATGACATTCCTGATTATCTTACCAAAGGTTTCAGCTGTACTTAGTCCCAACTGAAACCTTACATTGGCATAAACACTCATTCAACCCCATCCTGACCCGTCCTTCTATTTCAGTAGATGCTCATTACTGCATAAATAATGACATCACACAGCCTGACTTCCTCATTTGTTTGACAGGCTGTTTGGTCATGATCTGAGATTTATGAAGTGCTATGTGGAATCAAATCCACAAAAGGGGTTGCGTTTTGTGCCATGCTGACCATTTCCTCTGCATAATATTGTAAACATGCACACAGGGCATATTTTATCACACGTACGTCAGCAAGTATTCATTATCAATAGATCTAGAAAGCAAAGCTTTCAGGAATTCCTCATGAAAGACGTTTTCTTTTGAGTTTTCCAAGAAAAGGTTTATGGCAGTCTGAAATACCAAGCCAAGTTAAAGAAGGAGAGCGGAAGTGATCCCTTAAATAAACTGACAAGCAGAGATAACTAAACACATCCAAAAAAGGTAATAGTTCTGGCAGTGGCTTTCACAATGCGTTCATTATTGCCTGCTGAAGTTGGAAAGGTTATGCAGTTTCCTTGGTGAGATATTTTCACACGGAAGAGCAGAGTAACAGCTAAACAATAAAAACTCACAGATGAGAAAATGTAGCCGAATCCAACACTGCTTTATTAACTATGAGGGACAGAGGTTTCATTCTTACATCACCAGTAAGAATAATACGAACCCTGATGTAAAATGCAGATCAGATGACAAATTAAAGTTACATAAAGTGTCTCAGTAAGGTGTGACAGTAACAACTGAAATGCCCCTTTGATTGGACACTATTCTTCCAAAATATCTTCCCTTATTCAATGCTTTTGATGGAGATGGTAGAGAGCGCTGTCAAACACATCGCTGCAAAATCTCCCATAGGTGTTTTCAATTTGGTTGATATCTGGTGACTGTGAAGGCCATATATGATTACATACATGCATACATACACAATCAATAAACCATTCAGTGACCCCTGCATGCCCTGTATGGAAGCAGCATGCGTTTCTTTTTCAATTACTCACATGTAGGCAAGGCAATTTTATTTATACAAACCTTATTGTATATATTACCTTGGATTACATAATCATTTGGCACTTTTGTCCAAAGTGACTTGTAAGTGTATGCAAACTCGAAAAGAATAAATAGATGTTATCAAAATTGGAAATATATCACTCTGTCTGTGCTTTCACTCCTGGAAAGGGAAAAAAAACAATTGTCCTGAGCGGCGTGGCACCTCTGCAAAACAGCGTCGGGAGGGAAACTGTTTCGGTGGAACACCTACATGAAAATGCTGTAAACATTCTTTGTAGGTCTTTACAATCATTCACCGAAAGAACAGAGCCTGCCTTATTGCACGATTCAAATCTGCAAAACGTGCTATTTTCAGCGTGTAGGTTGATAGCTGTGTGAAAATGCATGAATGCGTGGATGCATGTGCGTATATGTGGTTGCTATTGCAAATTTGTGCTTTATTGGATGCATTGGTACACATATTCATACTCCCCTTAGAATGAATTGTGATAACTTTGATGATCCACTGACTTTTTATCTAACACCGTCATTCTGTCCAATACTTTGGTTTATGACCAAATATCTGCAGAACTAATGACTTTCACGTTATTTCAGCTGAACTTTTTAGCATTAGCATCAGCATGTTAGCATTGTCATTGTGAGCATGTTAGCATGTTGGTGTTAGAAATGACATCAGCTGTGCCTCACAGAGCTGCTAGCATGCAGACTCTTGTTTCTATAGAACTTTTCAACAACAAGGTAATTCCAAAGTGCTTTACATGAAACAACATTGGCATTAAGATATAAAACAGTACACAGAAATCACAGTGTTGCCATGTATCTTCTATGAACCTGCTGAACCCGTCCTCGTTCATCATATTAGTCATAGGAAAAGCTAATATGACTCGCTCCTTCAGTTTTTATTACACTCACTAATGCTAACAATCAATATTAGCTTAGAAAAGGTAATTATCTTGCATGTAGCAATTACACCAGTATATATCAGAGTAATGATGCACTGAATTACTTATTACTGCTGAAATAACTTTGAAGACAGTACATGTAGTTCCATTTTGTACTCTATTGGATTAGACAGATATTTATCGTCACTACAGCAAAAAGCAGACTGCTTAAACAGTTACACGTCTGACTAAATCATGGAGATGGCAAGTGGATTCCTATAAAGAAGAAACAGGGCTTTAAGTTACAGACACCGTGTGTAAACACAGTGATATGCCTCTGCTCAGACATTTACAAGATCTCTGGATCTTCCCCAGACTCTGATGTCAGCTCCTTTAAGACTCTCTCTGGACACTTGGATATGCTTGGTAAACGTTCATTAATGATATACAGTATGCAGACTTGGAAAAAGCTCTGGTTTAGATTAAGTGACAGCACATATAAACAGATGCTGATGGAAACGTAGGCTTTTGTGTCCCATGCATATGAGGGACTCTGTCACTAAGCCGTCCTCCAGCCTTTCTTGATCCTGTGAGGAACTTCTTGCCGGCTGACCAGCTATTCCCTAGTGGAAAATGTGAGCTTCCCGTAGGACTAGCAGAGAGATAAACATCCATAAATACTGCGTCTGAGTTCCCACAGGCCAGTCCTCAGCACTCTACCCCTCCTCCTCCCTGTTCCCTGTCATCCTGTCTTTCACCCCCCTGCTTTCTTTCTTTCTCTCGCTCTCTCTCTTCCTGCATCCTTCTCTCTGTGTCTCTCCATTAATCGTTCCCAAGTGGATTCTTAGTTTACATAAACAGATAAGACTAACTGCTCTTTTCCTTGGTTTCACTTACACATGTTGGTTCCTTCATGCCCATGCACATCAACATGTAATTTTGTTTCACACTTTATGTGAGTTATTACGAGCCTTTAGAAGCAGGTCAAAGTGTTCTAAGAGATAAACCTTTATTATCTGTGGTGGCGTAGGGCAGAGGCGGAGCCAGACGTTGTAGACATTCGGGGCTCAACCCAAACCTA
>JAOVVB010205880.1:0-10802 GCA_028570985.1 Heterobranchus longifilis
AACTAGGGCTGCAAAGATTAATTGATTAGTTGTCAACTATTAAATTAATCGGCAACATTCTCTGATTGCACCTTCTTAAATGTGAATAGGCTATGTTCTCGTTTCTTTACTCCTCTATGAGAGCAAACTGAATACCTGTGAGTTGTGGACAAAACAAGACATGTCGACAATGAAAATAATCGTTAGTCGCAGCCCGAATGTCAACACAGATATTCACCTTGACTGAGACTCTGGTCCATGACTAGGTATCTAGAAAATGAATGATCATATTGAATTCCCTGTGGGTATTCATGCTCCCCAGAGGAAGAATAATTTGATGAAGGGCATGTAGCTCAAACATATCCCGTGTATGTGGTGATGGGAATAGTATACAGATTGCATACCAACCTTGTTTCAATCTGTCATTCATTTCCTTTGGTACAGCCAAACTAAATGTCACATTATCACTTTAGAAGATATATCAAGGCTTTATTCTAGCCTACGTTTTTTTTTCTTCTTGGCAGTTATCTTCAAGTCCTGGGGTTGTTTATCATCTCAGACTCCAGGCAGTCTGCTTTGAGATTTCACACAAACCGTATGCGACACAACCACACTACAGCGGAAGAATGAGCAGGTATACGGTTTCTCTCTGTTCTGCAGCGCATGCAGCTGTGCTCTAGTTTTAAAGGTGGGACTTCACTGTAACCGAGGGTCCAGCTGAACTAGCTGCAAACTGATTTCAGTGAAAAACAGTTGATGTGCAGGAATATGCCCGCTGCCTGTTCTGTGTTTGGTTATTTGTATACTTTGCAAGCCAAAGTAGTGATGCCTCCTGCAGCTGTGCTCTAGTTTTAAAGGTGTAGATGTACTCTACTGGAACTGAGAGTTCAGCTGAATAAGCTCTAAACTGATTTCACAGGAAACATGTGACTCATATCTAAATACAGCATGTGCCCATGATATTATACAGTACTTTACATAAAGGTGTGTGTACATGCTCAAGCCTCCACATTTGCAGCTGAATTATCATTAGCTGTACAAATGATGATGATTATTATTATTATATTGGTCACAGATTATACTACAACTTAAAAAAAATAATATAAATGTGTTCACAAAAATAGACTAATCAGTATGTAGTATGATACATTATGCCCTGACAATGAAATCGCTTCTTATCTGAATGAATTGTTTGTATATTATTCACCTTAGAAGAAGTTTAATCCACAAAACACAGAAAGTTAAAGGAGCATTCAGACTTTAATAAGGTTACATAAACATGACTTATATACAGTATATATTTAATAAGGTTAAGTAAAGACATTACTGATAAACAGTATATATTTAATAAGGTTAAATAAAGACACTGAAAGACATTCTGCACTGCAGAGGAGGAACCTTTATTAGTGAGATACTGGGTGCATCATGAGAGTGTACATTTTTGTGATACTTGTCCATACATATACAGTATTGTGTATATGTATATATATAACATGCATGTTTTATTTTGGCTTAAAGCGTGTCAAAATATGAGTGTGATTACATGTGTCTCACATGGTCAAAAATCATCTAATTAAAAAAAAAAACAGCAGGTAGTGAAAACTATAGGGATGGGCATTTGAGGTAATTTCCATATTCATACTTGAGTACCCGCAAAATAAAATGAAACCTAAGAATAGGGTCTGGAATTAGTTTTTGATGACGTCATGAAGTAGGGAGGGATTATAAGAGTTGTTGGCTGAAAATCTGTCAGATGTGTTTCAGGCAGAAATAATGTTCATGGACGACTTAATGTATTTAAGTTTTATTCACGTTACGTTTATTCACAATCATACAAAAAATAACTTTGGGAGCCTGTTGAACGTTGTTGGCATTCACATTAGTTTGGTGTCTGGCATGAGCCACCTGTCATAGTAGCACATCGTAGTAAGATACTGACAGTTACAAAGCAAAAAAACAGGGATTACTCGATAGGTCAAAGGAATACTGACGTCCTAATCGAGTACTCGTGCCCATCCCTAGTGGAAACGACAAGTTATTAACATTCTTGAAGCATTACATTCTTCTTCTGTTAAGGTTTTACATTTCTACAGAGGACTGTGTACCCTTCAATCTCTAGCATTTTTTTTTAATAAGATCTCACAGTAATTGCTTTGGCATTTTATTCTCTTTTAAAGATAAAAAAAAAAAACCTTTCCTATCTTATTTACTTACATTTCATGATTTGAGAAAAGACTCAGAGTAGCAGTACGGGTTTAGGCAGAGGATATTTAATGAAAGTTTATATATCATGGGAGTTCTTCTTGGATGAAGATAAAATGTCTCTGCATCAGGCAGGCAGCGGCAGTGACAGGTTTTCCTGCAAGAAAGTGACAGGACACCGTGTGTTTTCCAGCTGTTTGCACATAAATCACTGTTGGCTTTCTTGTTTGTTTGTTTTTTGTCTCAGGGATCTTGTAGATTTTGATGGATTTTCTGTGTGAGTGCAGAACATTCAACATTCAACAGCTCGCTGTCCCAGATTTTGTTGCACATTACACAATTTGCTAGAAGGTCCAGTGTTGTGTTTGAATTTAGTGCCGGAGATTGTGTGATTTTCATAAAGTCTGCCTGCATTAAAGCATGACTGTGATGATTCATCTATCTCAGAAAGAAAATACAAAAACACAGCTAGTCTAAAGCCCTATTTGCACGGGCCTAGTATTACCAGGGGACCTCATGTGATTTAGAAATTACCCAACCACGTCTGTGTTTCGTAAGGCACATTCACACAGGAAACGCAAAAGCCCTATTCGGGCAGGATTAGTATTACAGGCCAGGGGAACGTGGGTAATAAAAACGTAGCCTTGCTCCTCAGTAATTAAACACATCGTTCTGGACGGTCTTATACAGTCTGTATTTTACTCAGATTGACTGACATTATTCCCCAGATATGATGTCGTGGCTCTGCGTAACCTGTTGAAAGATGGAAAAATGTTGTCATTTATCTCATCGTCTTTTGAGATTTCGCTCTTCTGATGGATTTGAGTTTGATCTTTCTGTGAATGGGTCTCCATGCTGTGTAGCGAGATGAGCCTCATAAATCGGCACCCTAAATGCTGTCAAAACTTCCCGTCAAAACGCAGCCTCCATAATTCTCGACCGGGAAAAAGGCAGAAAAAAGGCGCAGAGAAAAAAATAAAAAATACAACCCCAAATCACAGAGATGCCGATTCGGGACTATTATCACATGACCTCTGTGTTTGGCGAAATATGGTAGGTCATTTGCGGTGGAATTTTTACTTGACAAATTACAGACATGGCTGATTCGCACAGGTTTAAGATCACAGACGACCTCCGCAATTATTACAAATTACAAGAGGTCTCCAGGTAATACTAGTCCCGTGCAAATAGGGCTTAAGTGGTAGGTCATTAATGTGCGTTACATATTCAGACCATCTTATCAGGTAAATATTGTTCCCATTCTTCTTTGATTACTGTTTTAAAAATCATATCTGTCACTCACTGTTTTATCAAACATTTCACATAGTCTGTTTAATAGTTACACCCTTGTTTTGTGATTTTCCGAACTTTTTAATTCCCCTCTTGTCTTCTCCTGGTTTATCATGTCTAACTTCTCACATCATTCACCTACCGTTGATCCTTTATTTTTTTCCACTCTCTTGCATTTGACTGGCATATTAATATTTTAGTGAATGTTATGCAGTCGCAGCTGTGAGTATTTTACTGTGACTTTTGAACGAGGCTCAGCCGGTCAGAGCTAAAGATCAGAGCTACCTGTTTTATAACTGTGAAATAATGATGACATTTATTGGATTGATGGACTCAGTGGAGCGATCAGAGCAGAACAACCGTGAGTAACTCTTTGCCACTTGAATAGACAGGTATTATAGAGCAAAAGTAGAGACTCGAATATTAAAAAGAATAAACACAGACGGATGCACTTACACACTTACGAGTCCGCACAGGCACAACATATAGGTAATGTCTCCAGGTCTCCCACTGAGTTTGACTTCCTGTGTCTGAGAGGTCACTGACGCTGGAGGAGAACAGTAATTATTGGATAAAAGGACTGCTGATCAACCAGCCAAGGTTTAATGACCACTTAAATGACCTGTTGCACCAATAACTTCTACTTAATTGACTTCAAATGTGAGCGTTTGTCTGTTTGCAATCTGAAATCAATTTCTGCTCCACAATTTATTGCTCTGCATTTCATTATCGTGCCACATGTCCTGTTTCCTACACTCATTAATCAAACCAGATAATTATTTAACCAACTAAGGTTATCTCTTAACTTAAACTATGTACTTGATTAATTTGTTTTACTAGCCTATGCTAGAGCCAGTCTCCAGGAGAGATTTCAGTGGCATAATCATTTTTATTCTTAAAGCGGCTATAATCAATATTTTTATATTAACAGTGGATCACGTGATTACTTATGTGGAGAAAGGGTCGCTGATAGCGATGAACCCTCAGAGAATCATCCCTCATTCTGCAGTTAACCTTTGAGCTCATGTATTTCTGATCTACAATTTCACTGTTTAAATTCACTGTCACTCTCATATAGCGGCATTTTTGGGTGCAGCAGGCAGCTGTTTTCAGCTAAAATCTATTAAAAAAACACTGTACTGTAACTGTGCAAATTAGCAATTAGCTGTTGAACATTAGCATTTAGCAGCTAAAAAGCCAGACATTTCCTTCAGGAGTTGGTGGAGACCAAAAACAGAGCCAAAAGGAGCGTGAATATTGTGAGGTTTAGCATGCCGAGTTGTGCCGCGCTGTGCGAGAAATTGACCATCTCTGTTTATCTACTGTTTTGCAGCCGCTCCTTTGACCACTCAGGCTCGCTGGCTCCTGAATAGCATACTATATGAACACTCTGCCTAATAATAGCCTACTAATAAATGCATATAAGCAGTTCAATCTCTGTGAGCTCTTTGTGAACATAAAAACATAAATATACCCTAAAGTGCTGCATAAACTTCTGTGAGTCCCCACGTGGGTCCTGATGATGTAAAACTCCCTGGCCTGTTTGTATTTCCTTAAATCAATCACAGTCGTCCTGGGCGGCGCCACGCCCCGACGGTGCTTCTGCAAAATAATGTCGGAAGGAAACCTGCTTTCGGTGGAACACCTTCACGAAAATGATGTAAACATATTATTTGTAGATCTTTACAATCATTCACTGAAATAACAGAGCAGGTACGCCTTATTGCACAAAAATGTATGTCTTCAAAACAAAACACAGACTTCCTGTGTGACCAGGAAGTAAGGCTTTATCCCTGCACTTTTTACTACCTGTATAACGTCATGTTTACTCTTCTTAGTTCGCTGAATATTCACATGAGATCAAATGTCTGGTTTATGATCAAAAAGGGCGTCACATTTGGATTTAATTGCTGCAGTGTGTGCAGGCTGGTCAGACAAACTTGTGTAGATGCCATTAACTCAACAGAGCTGGAGTCACAGCCAGTATTCTGGTATTTGCTTGCAGTCTGAGAAAACACTCCAAATTTGATTTCATTTGGAGCATACTGTTGGACACAGCCTCAGAAACAGGCTGGGCTGCTGCTTACAAACCTGAGCCTCCTGCTGTCGCGCTCCTCTCACAGATTCCTCTGAGCCTCTTCTGTGTGTGTACAGCTTTATGTTTGAGAACAAAAGACAAGTGGGTTTGTGTCATTGCACCGTTTCCAAAAAATGACCTCATCCTTGTTAACGACAATATAAAAATGCAGAAAACACCCCGGCTGGGTTGGGCCAGGCTACTGTACTCATGGTAAATATTGCTCTCTGTCTGTGGTCGCGTTTGTCTGCAGCAAACAACGGGCCACCAGGGAGGATGTCACAATGGAAAGTGTGGCTGTGGCTTAGAAACAGAGGAGAGGAATTGTTGTGCCTTTACAATGTGGAGGGACTACACAGATCCTTTTCTTCTTTTTTAAAGGGACAGTTCACCCCAAAATCCCAAATACATATATTTCCTCTTACCTGCAGTGTTTTGGTGAGTTGCAGAGTGTTGGAGATATCGGCGGTAGAGATGTCTTCCTTTACTTGAATATAATGGATGGTACTGGGCTTGTGGTGCTCAAAGCATACAAAAATAAATTTGAAGAACTCAACAGCAATGTCTCTTTCCAGAAACGATGACCCGGTTACTCAAGATAATCCACAGACCTTGTTGTTTCATGTAGGAACAATTTTCTTTCTACTCAACTACACCTGGCAACTGTATCCCTGCGCAGAAGGAATCTGATACTGATACGATACTGCTAGCTCACCTGAGCTAGCTAACATTACAGCTCAGCCGAGGAGGACCGACCGTTGAAGCCAATTTGACATAGTGGCCAAATGGCGGTATTACAACGTCACATGATGCCCTCTGGTCCAAAAATGCTTTTTCCCATAGACTTACATGGCGAAAGATCCGTGGATAAAAATTTTTCTGCATCATCATGATTAGATCCATTTCGTTTTGATAACATTTCAAAAGTCTAGAAGAGCCTGTCACGAGCACGAGCATCTCGTCCATGAGTAGATGCACACTTCCTTCTGCGCCGTGATACGGTTGGTGGATGTAGTTCAGTAGAAAGAAAATAGTTCCGACATGAAACTGCTCACAACAAGGTCTGTGGATTATCTTGAGTAAGCGGTTCATGATTTCTGGAAAGCGATGTTGCTGTTGAGGTTTATGTATTTTTTTGCGCTTTGAGCACCACAAGCCGAGTGCCATCTAGCTCCATTATATTTGAGAAAAGGCCGACATCTCTACGGCCGATACCTCCAACACTCGGCGACTCACACCAAAACAATCCAGACTGATCAATACCACTACAGGTAAGAGGAAGAATATGTATTTTGTATTTTGGGGTGAGCTGTCCCTTTAAGAATACAGCCCAAAATGCACATATGTTTGAAGTCTATCTCACCCACACACGATTAATTTAAGTCATCTCCTGTTTCCCTGGAATCAGTACATGACAAAAAGATCTGTGTTCACTGAAAAAAAAAAAAACTTCTTAAAGAAGCTTTAAATCCCAAGATACTGAAGCTGAGCAGATTCTCTTGCTGACAGCCACATCAAACGAGCTTTCTCTCCCTCATTCCTCCAGTTTGGAGCATGTCTGTCCCGTCTTTATAACCCCCTTTAAAAGACTTCATCTGGGGCCTCAGGTAGGGTTTCCACTTCCTGGTTGTCACAGTTATGGCTCATTAAAGAGCTCTCTCTCTCAGCAGGAAGGAACCTGACTCCCCTCAGATCCTGTTAATGTGTGTGGGTCCTTAACACGGATGCTGTCACCAATGCACATCTTGTCTGCGTTAACTTTAACCCAGGTAGAGGGCACTCTAATGACTGTCAGATGCTGCATTGTGGCACTGAGTTGTTAATCAATGAAAAGTCACTGCGTGAATGCATAAAGGGTCAAACTGCAGCTGGTTGTGTTGTAATCCTTAGAGTCCTTAAAGTCAAACGTATCTGTGAAGAACATTACACAGTAATTACTCACCAGTTCAATCCACAAATACAGTTTGAAATATGTTGCCTCTCACTGATACTCAGACCCTTTACTTCAGAGCAGAGTTGCAACTAATTGTTAGTTTCATTATCGAACAATCAGACAATTATTGTTTCAACTAATTGATTGATTGTTTGGCCCAGAAAATGTCAGAAAACATTAAAAAATGACACATTCAATTTGCTTGTTTTGTCTAAAACCTAAAGGTGTTCACTTTGCGACCGTAGAATATTAAGAAAACAACCAAATACTTACATTTGAGCAGTTTTTTAAATTTTTTTTTAATTTGCTTAAGTAAATGCTTTTAGCAATGAATTAATGAAAGAAAATCACAAGTTCATAATTTCACTTTCAGTTAAATAAAAATGCAGAAGTACTATCATCAAAATATAAAGTATCAAAAGTAAAAGCACTAATTAGACAGCTGAATGGCCCCTATCAGTGTTACATGATTATATGATATGTTATTGGATTATTATTATTACTGATGCATTAACATGTAAGCATCATTTTAATGTGTGGTGGAGCTAATTTGAAGTGGTTTATCTAGTTTAATCAATAACAATGTATCATATTTCATAAGGTGATCATATGTTTTGGAGGTAAAATAGCAGAAGCTGTGAGATTGTTGCTCAAACTATCTGAATGCACAAATGAAAAAGCTGTTAAAATGTATAACAGCTGTAAGCTTTAGAAGATATTTGTTTGACATATATTTTGATATATATTTTAATCTTTTTTTAATTACAAACACCGTGTATGTAACTGTCATAACAGGAGTGTTTTTGAATCTCACTTCTCCACTTCTGATTTTTCCCGGGAAAGTCGCCACAAACACCCAGCTCGTAATACTGTAAATACAAGGGCTTTCATCATAGGCATCATTGTGTTACCTCTTTTGGCGATAGACAGTGACTTAACAGACATTTAATTAAATGAAAATCTTTCAGATTATTACTTTAAGTAAAGTACAAGCACCTCAAATTTGTAAGCACAGTACATGTAAATGCAAGTGCTTTCCAAAGACTCACATGCACCTGCAGACACTCACTGTGACACTCCTGAGTTCAGATATATTCGAGGTAAATATTCAAACATCAAACGATACATGCAGGCTCTAGAACAGACAGGAAGTCTCGACAGTAAGGTTATTGAGAGGTTGACTGTGGAAAAAGCTGATGTTGATGCGACTGCTATTTAAAGCAGAGCAGAATCTCCGGCCTTCAGTGTCACACAGATGATGTATCATTGTGGACAGAACTGAGGCAGGGAGATGGTGATCCTCTATAATGCTGCTGCCACTTTGCCACATTTCATAACAGCTCGGCTCCATCATGCAGACCGGCCCCCGAGGCCAGACACATGACAACGCAAAATCCTTTTACCAACATGTCAGTGTTAAGAACATATTTCTCCCATTATAATGTGTGAGAGCTGGTGTGCTGCTGAGCTCAGGAGTGCTGCCGGAAAGGTCGTGCAAAGTTGTAGATCAAATTGCAAATGTGCTGTTACATAATAAATATGATACAATACGATACCATGTACTTCATTGTCCCTGTAGGGGGAAAATTTGTCTTGGACTCAAATGCTGCACACATATAGCTGCCGCCTCAGTAGTAATGATAAAAAACAAAACAAAATAGACATAAACAAAACAGCACCTTCTGTAACAAATCACAACCACAAATTACACATATTGCACATATTATTCAATTGATAAGAACATCACGAAGCTATTGCACAACTCCTGCAGCCTCATGCAACATTATCTAAATGTGGACTGTGTGGTCTTAAATCAGGCACAAACTTTAACATCAAACTGTGAAAGTTTAAAGCAAAATGACCAACCTCTTTTTGTGGATGATGAAAAACACATTGAATCTCTACCACATGTACACTGAAAATAAAGTATATGTATCTGCATTTACTAACCAGTAGACAGTAAGTCAGCATTTAGTCCGAAACTCTTCAACTGAAATACTCTTTGTTCTCCACAGGGAGCCATTTTCTTACCTGGAAACAAAGTTACAGAGCATCCAACCAGCGGCGATGAAGCAGGGAAATTTCTCTTCGAGGTCATTCCAGGTAGGAAATCACTTTTTATCTTCACGGAGGACAGAATGAAGATAGCAATGTTGGCTGCAGCACGAGCAGGAACAAAAAACATATGGTTTTGCTTACTCTTGTCTGCAGGAAATACATTGGGCGAAGTCTTAAACTCGAATGAATTTTGGCATTTACTGATTTTATACATGCCGCTTTCTATGGCAGTCACAGTGTTAACCATTTGTTTGCCTGTTGTTTGCTGGGATTGCATATATGAAGACTTATAAAATAGACTTTGCTCTAGTAATTTGCTCATTTGCTTTCTGGCTGAGAGTTAGATGAGAAGATTGATACTATTCTCATATCTGCACACTAATGAAGCTTTAGCCAGCAGATGGTTAGCTTAACCTAAAGACTGGAAACATGGGGAAATGGCTAACCTGACTGGAAAAAGGTATTTAGAAAAAGCATCTGCCTATCCTCACCTTGGTTTGTTTAATGTCGTATATTGTAAAAAGTGAGATTTATTTTATTTAGGATCACATTACAGGTCGAGGTGCTATGTAAATACTGTAAAAGTATCAAAACGCTCAATCCACAGAGAAATGCACATAGCCCGTACTGTGCCTTTAAACAAACCGTAGGGTTGTGATGTCACAACTATACTAGAAAGTTCTGCTACACTGCCGTTACAGTTTTTCCTCCGGCTGCTATGACGGCGCAGAGACGCAGAGAGCGCAGATGCTGAAGACCTGGAAACACTGACCAATCAGAGCACACTTTTGGCTTTTTGGGAGGGAGGCTTAAAGAGACAGGTGCTAAAATGGAGCGTTTCTGACAGAGGGTGAATACAGCTGTATTCAGACAGACAATATGAGAAAAATAATGTGTTTTTTGAACATAAAAGCATGTATACATGTTCTAGTAGAAACCCAAAATACAAGTATGAACCTGAAAATGAGCATAATATGGGACCTTTAAATCCAACAAGTTTATATAACACCCCACTCTGTTTATAGTCTTTATACTCAGCTAAGCTAACTGGCTGCTGGCTGCTGCCTTTTATTTAACAGACAGAGTATCGATTATCATCTAACTCTGGGCAACAAAGCAAATATCTGCGCTTCCCAAAATGTCAAACTATTCCTTTAGTTCAGTGTTCAGGCGCTTGGCTCACAAGCTGACCGCTGACCACTGACCACACACACACACACACACACACACACACACACACACACACACACACACACACACACA
>JAOVVB010205922.1:0-10801 GCA_028570985.1 Heterobranchus longifilis
AGCATCACCCGGGGATCGAACCAGCGATCTCCGGATGATAGGGCGAGCACTTTACCACTGCGCCACTCGGAGGCCGTGTTTGAATTTTCATAGAATTGTTCAGTCAGTGAACAGAGACTGAAACTCTCCAGAGGGAAAATATAATTAGGGCCTGATGTGGCAGCAGCGATGTCACTGAGGTCACGAAGATACATGGGATTTTTTTTACCTGGATAATTTAAAGGTGTGTGAGTGTGAGTGTGCATGCACATGTGTGTGCCCGTGTGTGCTGTCATGTAATCACATCATCTCAGCTTCAATTATTTTAATGAAGTCTGCTATGGCGGGAAACGGGGAGAAAATGCAATTTGCTTGATTGAGTGAGGATAAAATATCTTTATGAGATCTGTAGGAAGTTTACAGGATCATGTTTCTGAGATTCGAATAAAATAAATGTTGCGTACAGTTATAATTGGATCACGGATACGGCAGGGAGTTAATAATCCACGCTGTTTTTAGAGATATATTTATACTCAGAGTGACGTGGATAGAAATAAGGACCGCTTGACGAACTCCATTAATGCTACGGCGAGTGATGCTGTAACCAGACTTTAGTATGATGAATCTTCTCTTCAGCCTTTTTTTCCAGCACATCAAATCTCGATTTTTTTTGTCTCTTCTTTTGTGATTCATCAAAGATCCACGTAATCACCTTTCATCAAAATCAAAGATCGTCCAATTAAAAAACCTGCGCAACAGACAGGACGGCGTGCAACAGACAGGGCAATTAGTGCTCTCGGAAAGGAGCGTTCAGAAAACAGACGTGTCTCTTACTCCAAACGTCGCTTCGTTTCTGCCTCGTGAACAAGCAGACAGCGGTGGCTGACTCGGTTAATGAAGGGCCTGCTTGAGTCAGGGACAAACCTCAGATAATTTAATGTTTTAAACTCGCAAACGAGGAGGAACCTTATGCTCACTTACTAAAAAGAAACATCTGAAATTAAAGTTGAAGTCCTGATGGAGTAGAGTGAATTCAGGATGTTAAAAGAAGGAAGTTATTGACGTCTTTGTGGCGGCAATAAAACACCCGGCTGGAAACTGGATCACAAATCCATGGCTGTAAAATGCCATAAAAGTAACAGCACTTACAACATGCTGTGTTCTAATGAGCACTTTTACTGAATGTTCACAGTAGCAGGTGACAAGGTTTAGTAGGTTGTAGGTTCCAGTAAGAAAAGGTAATAACTATACAGTATATTCACCAATTCACCACGCTAATCATTGTTGTTTTACAGGTTAAGTCTTCATGCTTTTGTATTAGGTAACTAAGTAAATTTACTTCATTATTGTACTTAAAGTACACACGTTTATACTTTAATTAGAATTTGATTGAGTATTTTGATAAGGTAATACTCTTTACTCTACTATATCCTACAGGAAACAGCTGTACTTTTACTTAACTATATTCATAAACACAGCACACATACAGCACAGATTTTCTGTTTTTATACTTGCTATTGCAAACTTTTAGGAGGTTTGCAAAGTTCATTTGTTTATTTAAATACTCAATCAATCCAATACACCACTGCAAAAAAAAAGACATCTCAGTAAGTTAAAATATCTCTGATCTAGTCAAATTTATTTACTAGCTATTAATATATGATTATAGCAAAAAAGGTTATTTATCCAATTTCTAGGCATATCTTAAATTATAAATTACTTGTTCTATTATCAGATAATCTTGTTAATTTTTAAGCATTTATTTCTAGAAATAAGCAAATTGTATATATTAAAAAACACATATGTGAACAATCTTGCTTCCCTAAAAGTCTCAAGTTGTAACTTCAGCCGTTTTGGTGGGATGATTTTATATGTGCCCCCAAAATGGCCATTTTTCATTTTAAAATGCAAATTATTCATATTTCTTCATGAGTATTGATACTAAAATAGAAGCACATGACCTGTAGAAATTGTTGCTTCAAGCAAAAAATCTGTAGTGTCCGTAACCATGTCTAATTCATGTTGCAATATCTACCACAATTTAGCATTTTAGAATAATACACTTTTTCAGGTTTGTCTTTTCATGTACTTTTCTACTGGAAAAAAATTGAATGACAATTAAGATAATTGAAAGGTTTGAATTCAAAAAAGTTATGGACACGGCATGAAAAGGGCATGAAATTGTATTTAGCAAATGTGTTTCTTTTTATTTGATAAAAATATAAATATGTATACATATTTACAAAAACACAAAGCATTATAAGAAGCATTGAGTACTGTATTATGAAAAATGGTGATGCTATCTGAAAATTGACTTTTTCACCCAGGTGAGACTTTTTCAGCACTAATACCATGCTCTGGCCAATAGTATGTCTAAAAATTGGTTTATATACCTTATATTTGGTTTATTGTTTATTTATTATTCTTCAACAATAATAACAAATATTAGAAATATATTTTCGTATACTGTCATTTTTGCAGTGAAAAAGAATAAGATTAAAGTAAGATAAACTGGTCTGGTATTGAGTAATTAAAAAAAGAAACTATTTAAGGCATGGCAAGGCATAAAAATCTCATTATGAATCTCATGCTTACAGCATATGACTTCTTATTTCATACATTTATCAGAAGACCTCCAGGTTTCACAGCTGGAGTTTCATGTTCATAGTGTTCTATATGTTTGCACGATGCTCCATGTCACCATCACAGGGATCAAAACCCCTTTTTCTTATTAAGTGACTGAATGAGACAGGAAAAGATTTGAATCTTTAATGAGATGCAGTTGGTGTGACTGTCCACCACACTGATTTCTCCTGGGAGCCCTTAGCCTGCTTTGTTTTGTTAGCTAGCTGTTAGCGATGCTTACATGCTTGCAACAAAAGCACTTGCATGCAGAGGTTTATTCTCAGATTTATCTTCCCCGAGTTGCTTCTCCACCATCTCTCACTCTCTGAGACCTGATTTGACAGCTATTCACAGAGGTTTAATTAACAGCAGCCTTTTCTCTTTGTGCTGCAATTCTTCAAAATGGAGTTTATGGTGCAACAAATCAAACACGGCGCAGGCTGTAACCTGCGCTCTGCTGACCTTTTGTCGGCACAAGGCAAACAAAAGTACTGCTAAAGCGCAGGGCGGATTTGACACCCACACGTTATCTCCCGCAAGCCGGCGTGGTCGCTGGATTCGCACGTCATCGTGTTAATGGGTTTTATTTGAGTGTGTCTCTTTCTATAGGCTGCGTGATTATTAGCAAAGCATGGATTAGCATAAAACTAGACGTTATAGCTTCTCTTGTTTAGCATATCTGAAGCACAGTACAGTCTTTGATTTGATAGACACTTTAATCGAAAAAGAAAATAGCTGACATCATCGGGGCTTTCCCGTCGAAATCACAAATGTATAGTTCTTACTAACTTTTTTTGCAGTTCATGAATGCTGATTAAACATCTCAGAGATTCGTCGTGAGATGACGTGATTGTCATTGATTTAAAAGTTTCGCTTCTGGACCCAAAAGGTATAATTGACCCAAACCCCAGTGGGGACCTTTTTAAAATGATTCAAAAAATGTCTCGGAAAGTTTGAATTTAGTGAATGTTTTTGGACTGTGGGAATAAACCAGGAGGATAAACCAGGAGGAAACCCAGTAAGCATGGAGAGAACATGCACACACTGGAGGCGACATTCAAACTCGCAACCGTGGAGGTGCGAGGGCACCGTCTTACATATACAGTGATTTCCGAAATACTGAGAACGGAATTAATGTTTTTTTGTTGGGGAATATTCCGTATCTTTGAAGATATTTGAAAATTTCCATTTTTGTTTTTAATATTTAATATTTTGGATTATAGATCAGGGCTCGTATTCACAAAGCTTCTTAGAATTCTCCCAAAGAGCTCCTATCTTAGCCTAAAAAGTCCTAGCTGGGAATCTTAGATTAAAAGTGATTTAGGAAATTTCTCAGAGCAACTCTGAGTAAGGAAAGTATAAAAACCGTTATCTTAGTGGGGGGGTGTGGCTGACCCCGTTGATAGAGATGACGCAGCAATTCAAGGACTGTGATTGGTTGATTAAAAAAATCTGCAAAGGTCTTAAAAATGGACTATATGATGATTTTTTAAAAAATATATGATAAAATAGACGGTGAAATCATAATGTTTGTATTTAAAAAATTGTATAATCATGAATGCAGGCTTCTTCATTCAAAGTTTCTGTTGTAGGTTAAATACAGTATCTTAAAGTTGTTAATATATTTAAGTTCTCACATTTATTTACGATACTGATTTTTATTACTTTTTATTACAGATTGATGAGAGCAAAATGGCTGACCTTTCACCAATTTATATGTGGCACTTTTGATGGTATGTAGCCAACAATCCAAGAGAGATGGATGGAAATAAAATAACAAGAAAACCAAATTGGACAGAAGAGCAGTGTTTACTTTTAGCTTTATGCTTCGTATTTGGAGAATATTTCTTCTTTCTGCCATTTTGTCCTCTGCTGTAGAAACTCTTAAGCCTCTTAAAAGTCCTCCTCTCTACTCTCAGCAATTTTTAACCTCAGGAGCTGTTTTTAGGTCTAATTTATTATTCTTCAACAATAATAACAAATATTAGAATTATATATTTGTTTATATTTATATATTTATATATTTGTTTATAATTATATATTATTATATTTGTGAATCATTTTTATCTTTACTAAGATTTAGTCCCAAATTTAAGGGGAAATTGGGAAAGTGTCAGAATTCTATGAATTTTCTCAGAATTTCATCACAAGGAGCAACTTTTAGGCTTAAGAAGCTTTGTGAATATTGGCCCTGATCTTTATTTGTCACAACAACTATCACAAATAAAATAAAATAATATATTATTATAAAATAATGTATATTCTACAGAGAAAGACATGGGTATAGAGAAAGGCACATTATTCTCTATAGTTTGGTCCACTTTGTGGGACATATGAAGACCCTGAACATATGATTTTTTTTTAAAATTATTACTGTGTGTATTATCTGCATAAGTTTAGCAGCATACCAGGCTTTGCATTTACCGGTAAATTGGCATATTGTTGATTTCTACCTGGAACACGAAGGCCTTCATTGCTTTATTATAAAAGCCAATTTGTTTTGCGGTTGCAAGGTGAGCTGTTGGTTGTTGGCTGTTTGCGCGCACCATAATTTATTCCTACAAGATCAAAAAGCCCCTGTTTTGTTACTTTATTTGTTCTGTAGAAAAGTCTGTAAGGGACTACATATGTTGTAGCAGGTATGCATAGTCCTTCTTTTACCCGGATCATCCCTTTTTCAAGGTTAATAAGGCAAAAACATCACGCTACTGAGAAACCACAAATAATCGTCCCTGTGAATGGGCTGTTACTATAGAAATGACAAAGTATCAGAGCGAGTGCATTGATCAAAACCTTGAGTTCAGAGCTGTGGAGAATGTAAAACTTATGTATGTGTTGACTTGAAGAAAACCCAAATGAAAATCGAGTAAGTTCTTCTCCTGCCACTTGAAGGCAGCCTGTTGAGAGCTTGCTTTGTTTTCAGACACAAGAAACATCTTTGGAAGCTGAAAGGTAAAGGTTGTCTTCTTCGGGACATTGTTCTGTCAAGGATTAACTCTCGTGAACACAGAATGAATGCCACTCAGGAGACAAATAAAATTTGCCGTGTTTAATTTCAGAATAGCCGTACAGTATGTGGTTCATGCACCTGCACTGCTGTCGAGAATCGAAAAAGAAAAGAAAAACTGAATCACCCAAAGCTCCAGGCTTTACTGTGCTTCTCATTTATTGGAAATGTCCTTAATTGATCTTGTGTGACCCTGACTGGAAACCTGAGGCTTGATTTCGTTTCAGACTCGAGCGTTCCTCATGTCTGCTCCTCTCTGTGCAGCACAACCTCACCCCGGTCTTTGATTTATTGATCATTTTTAATGTATGGTCCTCTAGTGTACGTTTTCATATAATCAGCCATATAGCTCTCTGACATTTGTAGTCGCTGACCATCGAGCGAGTCGGGAACTATAGTACACAAACACACACACGGGAAACCACAGGTGAAACATCTATCAGGCATGCACTGTGAAAAAGACTGCATAAGGAACATCAGCATGATGGAAACAAAATCACACTTAGAAATGGGTATAAAATAGCATAAATTCCAAAATATTATATTGAAATAGTTTTGACTACCACTTAAGACTATATTAATACCAATAATATGTTGGCTGATTTTTATTTTAAAAAATATAGCAAATGCTTTGATTTTGTAGGGAGTCATGGGCATCAAATTGACACAACAAATAAGTGATGAGATTTGTTAAACACAAAACTGTTGGTGGTCATAAGAAACATTATAATCACTAAATAAAGTTCAGATCATCATCAGCAGCTCTATACCACTTAAGTAGTTGACGATAGCACCTACTTATGAAAGTAGAAGTCCATGACTGCTGGGGAAACTACCTTGACAGTATTAGGCTTGCATTCAACATTCTCCAAAAATCATCAGGTGCATTTAGTTCATTTAAAGAAGTTGCTAATTTGCCCAGCTCGTAGTAGAAAAATTTCTTTTTGCCTATTTTCCAGTGAAACCCATTTATACTGCATATTTTTATTTATATTTTTCAGCAGCTTGTCTGTGTGTTATTAAGGACTATTGTGGTCATTATTTTTTTCATCTATCCAGCATGTCTTTCTATTTAATAAAAGAAAACATATTTATTGTAATAGCTTTTGTAACCCAATCTTTTCATCAAATATCTAAATATTTTTATCAAAGTTTGTAGGATTAACAGGATCTAATGTACAATAGATACACCTACAGGGGGGAAACAGCAGTGGTTAAATGGTGGTTAAATTTTACATCAATTATAAAGATAAAGTGTTAAAGCTAACCTTTCATGCGTAAAGGTCATGGCTTTCTAAAGAACTGCTTCTTTACTTGACCTTTCCACTGACACAAGGTGTTGTTTTTCATTCTAATAGTTGCTGTATAGCTCTGCTTGGAATGGAAAATAATAAAGCATCATCTTAACGGAACAGAACGAAATGAGTTTACTTAAAACGCTTTGATGTGAAATATGTTTTTGTATATTTGTGTGTAGTCATATTGGAAATAACATTTGTCCTGTTAATTTTATATGTAAATATACTTTTTTGCACTAGAGCAAAAATGCTAACTCATAGTTAAGCCTAGTCCACCGACAGCATTGTGAAGACGTTCAGTGTCGCAATCTTGTTTTGTTTTTTTATGCTGTAAAAGAGACATGCATTTACAATAACATTGCAATCTACAGACCAAACAAGCAGATTTGACAACTCGAGTATATAAATTAAAAAATACAGTCATAGATATTACGATATGCAGTGAAATGTTTATACGACCGCTCGTGACCTTAAAATCAAGATTCAAGTCAAGTCAAGTCGTTTGTCATTGTCATTTCAAGCATATCCAGTTCAGTACACAGTGAAATGAAACACCGTTCCTCCAGGACCAAGGTGCTACATACACCATCAATTAACAACACACTCTACCGGAACCAGCTAGATAACTAAGAGACCTGATTAGCTGACCAGCTCAGATATGACAGATTTCTTTATTTTTAAGTTAACCTAACACTACTTCTATACAAAAAAAGAGACAACAATAGACAACAGACAACAAAGTGCAAATGTACAAACAATGAGCTACAAAGTGACAAACACAACAATGTAATGTAGTACGTTTGTAGTAACGAGGTATGAGTTGAGGTAGTGGGAGGAGAAACAGGAAACATTTGATTTGATTTGACAATGATTTAAAAATACTTTGTGATTATCAATAAGAAAAGGAATAGAATAAGAATAAAATAAAGAAAAACTTGAACAAATGAACAAAATAAAAAAATATTTAAAAGACTTAGCTGTACAAATATGGAAAATATGGAAACTGGTGTGGAAATTGATATAGAATTGAAATAGAAATGTCTAGGGTGAGTGCAAAGGTGCATGAATGTTCAAATGTCCAGAAATGGTCCATAAATGTCTTTGTCATTCATTTCTAAACTTAGATCATAATATTTTTTATTAAAATGGGATCTTACAGAACCTAAAATAAAGTGTCACATTAAATCATCAGATGTTCTATTTGACAACTTACCAACCCGTAAAGAAGAATAAATAACACTTCTGAGTAAAGAACACTTCCATTTTTTTTTATGTGGGATTTAAGAACACAAGAACACATTTTGAGATACTGAACTAAAAACTGCTAAACTAAATGAACATCAGACTCGGGTGGCCTAAAGAGTCCAACCAAAAATATTTAGAAAATAATATCATTTTCATTACTCTGCTGTTTGATAAACCTGTTAAGTTTTATAACATGCGGTTTTTAAATGATGCTAAAAAGGCACTGATAAGCTTGATAAACGTTTTGGGTGAAGAGGACATTCATATTTTTCCCTGATTATAAGGTGACCACGTTTTAGCCTTCCGTTAATATCACTCCCCAATTCCTTTTAGTTCTTGACCTGTTTTGAAAACATGGAAAATCCTACAAGCTTACAAATGAGCCAAAATGTACAAATTTGTTTGAATATCTGTAAAAATCAAACACGATGCTCGGATCGTATTTGTTATTCCAGGACGCCTTTAGAAAGCAGCAATGTTAATAATGTGTTCCCGGTGCGATGGCTCATTATTCAATGTGACAAATGAAGTAATCATCAACAGAGGACTTCATTAACGCAGCGTGCACTCAGCGTCCGGCCCATTTACCGCTGCCTTCCCGTCAAGTACATCAACACAGCGGTGTGTTCTTCAATCATTAGGCCAGAGTGATTTCCATCCTTATGCAACACTCTATTTTAGCAGTGTTCCTGTTACTGGTAAATCAAGATTAGGTCATTCTGTAATAAGGAAATGTTGTCCTTTACAGATAAACAGATGATTAAGCTGCAGAAAAAGAGCATTGCTGAAAAGATTCTACAAAAACAGGAAGAAGTATTGGAAGAAGTATTGCATCCACTGGATTGGAACTGGTGCCCTCTATTTAGTAAGGTCATTCAATGGGCTGGTGACGTCCAAATAATTAGCCACTACAATAATAGCCAGCCAGTCCCAGGAACCACCCTATCACTTTTTTGGTCTTGGACATGCCGTAATCACCACAGTTTTATTTCCTCCTCTTGAATTACAGTCTTCTTTGGGTTCAACTTGAGTCCCGCTTGTCGCAAGAGTCCCAGGACAGCTCGGAGATGTTGAGGAGGACCCTGTCCTTGATTTGTTGATTTGGTGGAAAAAGTCATTACTTCTCAGGTCCTCGGAGGCAAGAGAATCTGCCAATATCCCTTTGTGAGATCCTTCATCAACCGATCGAGCAGTTCGTCAATTTGAGAGATTGTTTACACATCAAACTTTGACATTGCACTGAATTTGAAAAAGTCCTCACAGATCCACAGTATCCCGTCTGCCTTGGGCATCAAAACACTGGGGTGCTCCAATCACTGTGCCAATCCTTGACCATTGCTATCCATGTTAAGCATGGCCTGTACTTTGTCCTAAATGACATTTTGGGTGCTTAGACATACAGTATGACGGTACCACCACATGGTGGATTCTCGGTGTGGTGTTCTATGAAATTAGCTTGGTTGGGCACATCGGAAAATACTTTTTGCAACAGCAACCTGAGCTCTATGTAAGAGGTGGTTTCCACAGGGGACTGGGACAAATTGGGCAGCATAATTAGGAATTACCTTCAGTCCCAGCTCAGCCTTCTCAGGAAATACCTCTACCAGAGGCAGTGGTTTGGAACTGCTTCCCTCTACACTCTTAAGAGATTGAGGTGGAAAACCTGAAGCAGACCTATAGTCGACATAGTCAACTTCCATGTCCCACATGTTTAATTTCTAAAGGACATACAGTATTGTATTTGTAGGAGAGTGCATCATCTGGCTGCATTTTGCTGCCCACTGATTTGATATGCTACTTAGCAAAAGTATGCTTGAGGGTCTCTGTGTCCCCCCCATTAAAGTCTCCCTCATGAGGATTTGATATTGACAGAGGTGGCACCTCCTTCCCAGTCAATGCTGCACAGCACCTGCTCCTCCACTCACTCCAGCAGGACTCGACCAATGCTGTTTCTTGTATCAGCAAAAAAAATTATAAACAAATAAATAAAAACCATCCAATCAGTGACTAAAATCAGTGGATGAGTGAGGTCGGGGCTAACCACCACTTATATTTCATGCTTTTGGACCCAGACATAGACAGGCACCACAGGGTAACCATGAGTTTCCCCATGTACACAGCGCACCTTGACTACGTTCTCCACCCAATCCCCTACCTTGAACCAGACCTTAGTAGACAGAGCACTGATGCATAATAAAGGAAAAGGAAGCATTAGTACAAGGGACTAGCTTTGCAGGTGGGTTTTTCAGGTGGAAAATGTGATTCTGGTAATCCAAGATGGCCGCCCTTTAACATTCCAACCCATCATTGTCTTCTTCACTGAGGACCTGACTTTGGTTTTAAAAGGATTTTTGCTTAAGATTCTATTTGTGAAACTTGAAAGTATTTGCTCCAGTACAAAACCTAAGAAGAAAATATTGGACACCAAACATGACTTAACCAATCTTTTAAATATTATTCCCTATAAAAATGTGCAGTTTCGCCTGCCATGCGGAAGTTCGATTCCCAGCCAGTGCCCAAACCCCAGCCACTGGATGCAGTGCCGGTCCCAAGCCCGTATAAAATGGGAAGGTTGCGTCAGGAAGGGCATCCGGCGTAAAACCTGTGCCAAGTTGTAGTGCGGACTGGATATTCCGCTGTGGCGACC
>JAOVVB010205951.1:0-10801 GCA_028570985.1 Heterobranchus longifilis
TTTTCCATCCAAGTTTACTAAGTAAACACATAAAGCATATTAATCCAAAAGATTTCTGAATGTTATTTGAACTATGTATATATTTTTTTATTTTAGAGATATGGTCATTATTATGAGCAGAGTGTGATTTGATCATGTCATTTGGCGTGTAACATAATGATGTCATCGTGAGCGTACAACGTGATGACGGAAAAGACAGAAGCCTTAGCTTTCTGCTGCGATAAATGCTCTCACTAATATAGTTTTTATTTTAAATCAATTTAAACAAAACATTTTGCAAATGTTTGCATCATGCAAAATTTGCAAAATTTCCTGGTGGAGGACTCGCACATCCCCTCGTTTCATGTGCCCCCCCCGATGCTGAAATGAAACGCCCTTGATGGTGACCATGGTAAACATGGTCTGCTAAACATTTTCATCATGATGTTGTGTCTCTGCAGAGACGTTAGCAATTCAGAGTCAGTTTCCTCCCAGCAAAGGTCTGAACCTCACAATGTCTACATTGTGTCCTACAGCCTCCCCCTACCTCTACCAAATTAAATTAGCAACATGCATTACATGCATCATATCAACAATGTTTACTATCAATTTTCAAAGTAGGATAGATTTAACACACACACACATTTTTTCAAAGCATATTGATTTTATACATTTAACACACTGTACCATGACTGAACCTTCCCCCAAATTGAACTTATGGCATAATAATAATAATAATAATAATAATAATAATAATAATAATAATAATAATAATAATAATAAAAATAGAACTTGAAAATAAATAGCTAAACACATAAAGTTAAAAGGACATAGATTTACAATGAAATAATATAATAATTAAGGAAATAAATAAGATGAAAAAAATCAAATTAAAATAAGAATAAGTAATACAATAACACACAGACACATTTAACTTGTATGGAAAACAAACAGCTATCTTTAGAAAAAAGTGCAAACAGCTTTGAGCAGACCCTTCTTTCTCTTTACTATTTCTTTACATTTCTTTACATTTCTTTTCCGTTCCTAGTGAGATAAATGGGCCAGCGGGGGCGGCCTCTCCAGCAGAGCGTGTGCCCCATGAAGGCTGAGTTCTTTCAGCGGCGTGGGTTCGAATCCGGCCTGCAGCCCTTTGCTGTACTATCTCATAAAGGCAAAAAAGCCCCCAAAAAGTACTTAAAAAAAAGAAATGGGCCTGAGTTTTGGCTTGAATGCAGTTCCTTCTCATGCACATGTGCTCGGTGAGTCTGGATTACTTGGTTTTAATAATGTTCGGAGAGGAGAAAACTGCAAGTCGATCAAACTTGGTCAAGATGTGTAGTGCTACTTTGGTTAGACAGAGAAAACAGTGTGAGATAATGGAAATAATGGATTTGATTGGCTCAACTGCCGTACAGCAGAGGTCTATAGGCTACTGTCAGAAAAAAAACAACGCTCTGTGAAGTATTTATTCTCATTAATTTATCAGAAATTGGTCACAGGTTGTTTTTTTGTTTTTTTTGATGATTTTAAAATTATTTTAATCACTTATAAGACTCCTGCTCCTGCTCCTGCCTACCTCCCTCTGAGTTACTAAACCCATAAAGAGCGATCACTTAGGTCATCAAATCACAACCTGCTGGCCGTTCCACAAACTCAACTAAAAACTAAAGGTGACTGTGCTTTTTCCAGCCGTGCACCCAGACTCTGGAACAGTCTGTTGACTGTTTTTAAAAACACCTAAAAACCCACTTTTATAGGTTAGCATTTCAATAAAGTAATCAGGGGTGTTTCAGGGTGGACACTGACCAACATGTTCTCTGTATGTTTCTATTCTGTGGCTGGATGACAACAGAGTTGGAAATTCACTTTTTTCTCCACCTGCCACTCAACAGATTACTGTTGTTGTTTTTTCTTTCTGTTTTTGGGCTCACGAGCGAAGCAAATCTAGCAGACGTGTATATTTCACCAGCATTTGCTGGTGGCTGGTGCTCATGTCCAACCCTGGTTACGAGTGATGTCTACTTGTATTTGAAATATGGTTATGTTGTATATGCTCTGTGCTTTTTATTCTTCTATGATGCTGTGTTTGTATGTGAGTGATGTCTACTTGTATTTTAAATATGGTTATGTTGTATATGCTTTGTGCTTTTTAATCCTTTGTGATGTTATTGCTGATGTTGTTGTTAAGCACTTTATAACTTGTGTTAAAAAAGTGCTATATAAATAAAGCTTTACTGACTTACTTACGGATAGAACCGTCACACTGTCCGGACCACAGTCCGCCATTTGGTGATGTTCGCTGTCGACTCTTTCCATTTCCTTTCATTTTTTCCATGTAGCTTTTTAAAATAGTTACAGTATTAATAGTTTCAAATTTCAACAAACCATGAGGCTTTTCTTAATTTTTGCCACAAGAGGACATCATTTCTAACCTTCTCTAATAACTTCTGTCTGTTCACTGGTCTTTAGTATATTGTTACTTATTTTGGGGAATTTGCCCCTCCAGTTAAGCACTGCCTCAACCACCAGACATTTTTTTTGTTAATACAATATGTGCTATCTAGTGCAAAATCTAACGACAGCAAGAGCAACAAAACAGACATTTATTCATATGAAAATGTCTGTGTGGGCAGAGGAGAAGTGCGCAGGGGGAAAAACAGGGTGCCGGGTTGTAAGTCACCACATAAATAAGGTGGAGAGGGCTGATAACAAGAACCAGCATCTGCCAGGCAGGCAGGCAGTATGTCTCCTTTCTCCACGGTGGACTCTTCGTCTCCTGTGATTTTCTCCAGCTGCTGGCCATGAATACTGGCCTATGCACTCTAGATTAAAGCACAACACATGTTTCTCTGCAGGCTAGACTATATATCATCCCCTGATAACCAATGACAAACGCTCCTACATATTGTCCCAGAGCAAAGACAGAGTGCGGACAAAACGATGTTTGGATGTAAGGTATCTGTTACTCAGCAGTTAGTGTGACTGACCAAAATTCTGTCTCGTTAATTTATATCAATATCAATTAATTCTATCTGAAGTGTGCCATTTCTTTCCACCTTATCATGTTGTAATTTTGCATATCTGTTCACATTTAGCCAGTCAGAGCTCATTCAGTTCTACCAAGCAGTAACCTCAGGGGCTGAAGAATGGAGCCAGTGCAGAAGTGCCAAAAACTGCAGATCCTCAAATGGCCACTTGGAGCTGGCTCCAAAAGTGAGTCTATCCCCATAGACCCCCATGTTTTTTGTTTAAAAAAAAAAATAGATTAATAGTTTTATTAAACATTTTCAAACATTGAACACAACAAACTAAAATAAAATAAAAAGACAGCAGTGCATCAACAAAACTACACACCAACAACAGGGTTTGTACAACTATTCAGGAAGTTCTCAAGCACATCCTATGTACCCAAAACCAATAAGTTTCCTCCATCATCACATGCAAGCTGTCAACATAAAGGCAACTGCGAAAAGAGAAGTTTATAGAAAACCTTATACCCACAGCAATCAATGTACATTGTTCACATGAACTTTAATTGCATAACTGACCTGGTGTGAGACGTCAGGAGGCAACGAGACAGAAGAAGAGGAAATGAATGGCAACGGGATTATTCCATTCAAAACATGAACATATTTTTGGTTTACTTGAGTGATTGTGTTGGTGAAATGCCACGGCACAAGGGCAGTCATATAGCCTACATACAGCAAGGGTATTGATGTTGATGCACTGATACTGATATTGGACATAGACCTCCATGTTAAAATGCCGAAGCAGAAATAAACATGTTTACAGCCTGGTACAAAAAACCTTTTTGGTCTCTAGGCATACAGCTAATTTACCATTCATAACAACGGTATGGGGGGTGCATTTTTATACAACTCGCCTGTTTATATTATATTAACCTTAGACTGCCTCAGCACCATCTAAGCTCCTCCTCTTTTCCCATTTTTGGATTAGAGTTAGACGGCGTCAGGCTCTGCCAAGACGGCAATAGCCAGAGCCACCCACACTGAGCTTAATTTTGACAAACCTATGGGTGATGTCCATATTTTATACTGTCTGTGAATTCTACTGTTGCTGCTCCCACAAAACGGAAGTGTAGAACATAACTTTCTCTGGCTTCATGAGAAGGCCGTGCACAACTCTGCCTTTCCTGCTCCCTATGGTCTTCATGGTTGACCCACACCCACAGTGGTTTATGTGTCTTGGCACTAAGTTGAATCTTACAAGTGCCCTAGTCTTGCCAGACGAGGTTTGTTGGGCTGGGCTTTTTTTTCAGTCATCTCTGATGACAGTGAGGGTGAAGTGAGGCTCTCTCCTCTGTGCTTACATTAGACCTCTTGAGGATGACAGTGATTCAGTGCTGCTCAGTGAACAGGATGCTCTGTCGTCCTTTTCTGTCTGGGTGGCCCTGCGTCTCCTTTTCTCGCCTTCACACAGGGGTGGGGGGGGGCATTGCTATGTTGAAGGAGCAAAATGTCAGTTTTGGTATTTTCCCAGGTGTAGTCAGCGTTAATGACAGGACACAGCTGGTGTTTAACATTTTAAAAAGTTCATATCATACCAGTCCCCTCTCCCCTTTTGTCTAGCAGCCCATGTTGGAAGATCGGCTTATGAGATGTGCTTTGCTCTTCATCTGGATCTTCTCACCAACAGGAAGTTAGGGTGAGCCCGGGTTGGAGCTATGATATCAGACCGAGGCCGGCCCTAGGGTTATTGGAGCTCTAGGCGAAAATCTATTCAGGGTGCCCCAAATACCGATATTTTTTCTTCCCCTCTGGATGATGCAGCTGGGTCGTGTATAGAAGGTAACCCTAGAATTGCAAAAACTCTCCCGAGACTCTTTTTTTCGACTACCTATACTAACCTTAACCATCTCATCAGACTTTAGCAAATCTTGGGTTACCATCTAGACACCACCGAGCAGCGGCTGCTGCTGATAGTTCAAAGTGTTGTGCCGTTGCTTGGTGGATTGGCGGTGTCACAGGTACGCCACAAGGACGCATGCCTCACCACAAAACAGACTCGGCAAAACCAAAAAACATATTTTTCTTACAATATGAAAAAATCAGGGGATCAAGGGGTGCCCATACAGTGATTATATATATTTTTTAAAAGTTCACATCTCGATTTTCTTTCTTTGTTTTTCTTTCTTGGTTGCGCTGCACCTCCTCCACATGGTGGCGCCCTAAGTGACTGCCTATACAGCCTATGCCAAGGGCTGGCCCCCCCAAATGACAAATGCGTCATTACTTCATGATCACTTAATTACTCAGTAGGCATATTGCTGTGTACCATCAAATACAGTTAAGAATGTCACCACCATACGACCAAGACACTTTTTTTTTCATTTTTTACAGATAATGCATCATTAGTTAATGAAGGACATGACTCAGGAAACATTTTGATGATCACCATGCATTCACATATTCACATCTATATATTGTTGAGCACAAAGGGGCCTCCAATACCTACACATGTTGAATTTTTCTTTTGTTGTTGCATGGATTTGTTTATTTTTGTCATTCTGTAAAGCCCATAATAATCAAATGGATAGTAAAACCGAAAACAAAACACTTCACAAATAACTCCTGCATGTAGATTTCACGCTTTTCTTTATTAGACTGTTTAATAGCATGTGACATAAAAGTGCATTCCCTGCCAATACACACTGCAGAGATATCTTAGTCTTGTTAAATCATAAAACACACATCTGAGCACACGACCGTTAAGTTGGTGAACTCCAGCGTGACACGCTACAGATGGCTTGTGTTTCATCTGTTTTGTATTCAATCATGATAGGGTTTATCTTTATATCATGACGATTTATGTCATGTCTCTTTGTAAGACAGAACAGAAGGCAAGTTGGCCCCTAAACCTTTGAGCAATTTCCTTATACTATATTACATGCCTGACCATCTAATTTCAAGATTATGCATTTGATTGGAGTAATTTGTCTCGTCTTTCACTCATTCTTCATATCCTGCTCTGCTGTCATGTCAGCTTATTTACAGACACTTAAAAACTGTCTGAAGGAGAAAAACATAGCGATGCTTTGCCATGGAAACACTGAGCAATGCTGTCTTCCTTTTTTTCCTCTTTAACTTTAAACCATTATCACATATAATATTCATATTCATATTGTTGTTCTGAAATGATGATGCATAAAAATTGAGTGCTAACCACAACAAAATGACAAAGCTTAACAGGTTTAGACTGCCGGGGGAAATTTTCACGTAAAAAAAAGTAGACGAGCCACAAGCCACATCCTTCGTTTTAATGAGAGTACCCACTGTCATTGTTGCATCAGGATAGAGGTAAGTATCAGTGGAGCAGGGAAAACAAATTCAATAATAATTAACTTGGGTCATCTACTCATCTGCTATGGCTCATAAACCTTAGAGAAAATTTCCCCCAGAACTTTTGCAAAGGCTTTAAGTCTCCCGCATGCCTGCAAGAGATGCTGAAACCAAACTCTGCTCCTTATTTCAGCCAAAACCCCGGATACACCATGTCTAACTGACATGTATCAATGCATACATGGCACCCTAATGTTCTCTTTGGTGTTCTGGAGAGCCCAGACCTTCTGCAAAAACAGACTTAGCATTGTTTTATCACTTTACTTCATGACTTTTCCTGATTTTATGAGAATTGTCTATAAACACGAACTGATTGATGTTTCAGAAGTCTGAAAATTATTAGTATTACTTCAGTTTGGGGTCTCAGAGACTCAAGCTTTAATGGTATGTAGCATTTCTGCATTAACATTTCTAAACTAGACTATATATATTCAAGTTGTCCCAAATGTTTCCAACAATGTTCAAACCCAGAGTAATCTGTCATTTCATTCAAGGCAACGGTGTGTTTCATTTGGTCACCTGTCAGTCAGTGTTCATTTTCAACAACTATGACGCAAAATATTCGTCAACTACTTTTTTTCCCATGATGAAGACAAGATGATGACAAGCTAAAAATAGATCTCTGATAATAAAAACTATGATGAAATGTATGTTTGATGGGATGAAAATGGTGGGCTGTCGGACATTTGTTATTATGAAAATGGAATGAAAATGGCATCCCGTGGTGGATACTGAAATATTTTAATGTTACATAAAGTAAAACAGCAGGAAAACACACAGCGGAGGCAGACACTGACCGGCCAGCCTCCGACCTCCCGACCTCTGCAGCTGCATCGGGAATTCACCCCAAGACAATGTAAGCTGCTAATGTTAGTATTAAAGTTAACATTACAAGTTAACGTTATAGCTAACGTTGTGAGTGATCTGACATGACGTTAACTACAAGGTGTCAAAACAGTTCAAATCATGTTATAATGTTAACCACTGACTGACATAACTTGGCTGAAATTAGCTCTCTCCATCACATTGTATCCATGGCAACATGCTGCGTTTCTCTCCATAACAGGTGCGTCTCCTTTGCAGCTCCTCAAACTTACTCGCCAGCTAGCAGGGCCGTATCTCACTTTTTGGGGGCCCTATGCTAAATCTTGTTTGGCATAGGGCATCGTATTCCATCAGTGAGACCAAATGCTAATGTAAAAATAAAAAAACAACAACATTTAATTGAGCTGCATTGTTAACATCAAAATAAAAACAAATGCAAATGATAAGAATGACAAACCTGATTGATTTACATCTAGTTTCAAGTCTTAATCATTTGATGATGTTTTATTTATTTTTTCAGGCCACTTTGAATGATTTTAACTTATGATAACGTGAAAAACCCAACAACCAATAATTTCTGATACCTGTATTAGCCTAATTAAATTAGTTTAAAGAGTGAAAACATTTTGACTAAAACTTTTTGTCAACTAAAACTGGACTAAAACATTTTGAGTTGTCGTCAACTAAAACTAGACTAAAACTATGAAGGATAAAAATGACTAAAATGTAATAATACTAACTAATAAGCATTTTCATCTAAAGACTAAAATCTAAAATAGCTGCCAGAATTAACACTGCTGTCAATGGTGTCAAACCCCCTTGTTGTTCTAACTTCTGGCGAAATATAATTATAAATCATGTCACAGAATTATACTCAGTAACAGTAATACAGCACACAGCATAACATTTTCATTAAATGCCATTTTGCAACACAATAATCCAGAAGAGACCTTATTGATTGATATTTCAATATCGATACAGTTTACAATGTGCTACATGACAAATGGCTCATGTCAGCCACCAAGCTAAATTTATAACGTCACACAACGTATATAATATATAATATATACAAACATATTGTTGGTTTACATGGCCCAGTCATGTGACAGACATGTTATTAACTGTGAAACGGGAATAATTCAGTAGGTTTAGACAACAACAACACTTTGGTAGGTTTAGGCAACGAAACGAGTTGGTGTTGTTAGTAAAAAAAAACACTGGGATTGCAATAAAATCGCATTAAAAATCCTACTACCTACCTCCAGTTTTGATACATGTCCTGGTCACGTGTTAGATGCATCATTAACGTTGTGATTAACGTTGTGAAACAGGAGTAATTCAGTTGGATTAGGCTACAAAAATACTTTGTTAGGTTTAGGCAACAAACTGACTTGTTAAGGGTTGTAAAATAACACAGGGATTGGCATTAAAATCCCTACTTCTGGTTTAAATGCACGTGACTGAATTTATGTGATACACACAGACTGGAACTCAGGTCTCCTGGGTGAGAGTCCTGCGTGTCACTAAGAAAGAATGTGTTTGATCCCACAAGTTTACAGCACATTAATGAACTTGGTTTTTGACATTCATATAACAAATAGCTTTATTATGTGTTCTGCTGTGATGTTAAAAAGTAGATCTGGGTATGTGACGTAGAAAAAGAAATACAGCAGAGCGAGGGGTGAAGAGAGTTAAGTGTTTCTCTCTCGCTGCATTTGGCGCTTGAAAACCACTTTCTCCTCTTTACATTTCTTCTACTATCTTTTACACTGGCACAGACAAAGTGTGGCCCCCGCAGTGTGCCGGCTCTGTTGTTGTGTGTCGTATGAGCTGCTCTCTATGCCGGCTGTCAGCTGGCTGTGGAGCTAATATCAGGGCTGCCTCTCTGGCTGGCAGACCCAATCAGACTCTGGAAGCTGGGCTGATTGGACTGACATACTCCATCAAACCCAGCATCAAACTGCCTCTGACCATACACTGGGGTCTGACTGCTTCGGACATCACGGAGTAGGCCGGTGCTTTTTCAAACAATCCTAATATAGATCACAGAGGTTTCTTTCTCGCTACCTCTCCCTGTAGAATATCCGGAGTTTTAGATGCATTTTTAGAAGGTTATTTATTTATACTCACAGTGAAGCATGTACTTTACTTCTTCTGCTGCAGAAGAATTATTATGGTTTGAATTCTGTTCTGTTTGTGTCTACGTAATCAAGGGGTCTACAGTAGTCAGATCTTCCAGACTTTTGTCGCGTGTATTTAATATCAAAGCATGTGGCATAAAGACCGGCACGCTTTGAACTGCTTTTAATCCGAGCATCTCAACTAACCATACCGCACTTCCCAAATAAAACTGTTACTAGGTTGACATAATTAAGTATTTCATATAATTGGGTTGACTTTAATCATCTTTAATCACCCAAATATATTCTAAAATTGAAATGTTTATGAGAGCATGGGATTTTTGTGGGAATGATCACGACCTCGAAAGCCTTGGACAAACATGTCGAACCTTGTAATTATCTAGTAGGAAGTACACTCAACATATGTGCGTGCGTGTTTCATTCATTTCCGTCTGGAGGGGATAAAATGTTGTGAAAATTTGTCACACTGTGCATATAGGGAGCTTTACAATGTCAACAACACTGTGAGTGTCTTTAGAAACAACTCCCAGTCATCAGAGGCCTTGCTGCTTGTTTCCAAATACCTAATAAGAATTGATTGCTTTTTTTAAGAAATAGAGGCAAAATTACAATTTTAGTGCTCAAAGCTGCCTATTACAGACACCTTAATGGAGCATTTGTAAATTATTTAATTGCCTGCTGCCTGCTGACGAGCTGTGGCACCAATCATACACTGTCCTCTCCCAGGCTGAGGAGATATGCCAATCATGGCACCATTGTTTCCAAAATGACAACAATATGGATTGAACTGCATGAGTGCCGCTTAGACAACATTTACCTCTCGACTCTGCATCCGTTATGTGGCAATTTAAAGCCCAGGGGGTCCGACTCGGAAACTGTCGTGAGAAACGTTGGGCCTGCTCTGCAGAGCTGAGGCCGCTGCTCCTCTGCCACCACAGGGGGTGATGTCAGCACCGCTAACCCCCCACTACATGACACCCACAGACACATATAATTACTCTGTATCCCATATTCAACAATAAGGGTGACAGTCAATGACTGACGTCCTCCAGTGGAGCAGAGGCCGATGGGAACAAGGAGACATCACATTCTCATAAACTGTTTGTATAATATCATAATATCACTAAATCCAGAGATATACTTGCCTTTAACTACATGCTACATGTGACGCTGCCTCATGTATCCTGCATCCGTTTTGTCCGCTCATTGTCTATGCACTCTGAAATGTATGCGCCGCAATGTCTACACAAATGGGTGGTTAAACAGCAAGTATATCTCTGGCTTTATAACATATTTTATGTATATTTCGTATTATATTCAATGCATAATAATAGCAGAACCGAACAACTGATGAACTGTAAAATTAACTCAAATAGTGAATGCAGTAACTACAGGAAGTTTGTGTAAAATGAGAAAGCAGATTATTTCCTGTGAATATTATATCAGAGATGAGTTTTCCTCTTATTTTTAGGAACTTTTAATACAATTCTCTGTGTT
>JAOVVB010205962.1:0-10801 GCA_028570985.1 Heterobranchus longifilis
ATGAAAGAGTTAACTTATCATGGAGGTCGTTAAGAAGGAGAGGGGCCATCATTGAGGCCCCTCCTCTGGCCACCCGACAGAAACCTGTCGTCTAACTTTGAGCGTTTGGGGGATTTTTTTATTTATTTATCTATTTATTATCAGCTCAGAGGTGTACGCGTTCGACTGCGCGAGTTACCACCTCTAATAACTACTGATACGCTCGCTCATCATAGAGGAGCGCTCTGATGTGATAGTTTCTATCTCAGAGTAATAAGACACTTTCGCTTTCTTTTTGCTTTGAAAAAGTGCTTGCACACACGCACACAAGACAAAAAGACAAAAAGAGCTCAGGATGTTTCCGGTTCATGTCTATTTATAACCTCCAGGTGCACCTAATCAAAGGATGTCACCTGACTGAGGGTATATATGGCAAAATTTTTGGCGTGTTTGACACACAACCGGTCGCGCAAAGAGCGTTCCCGTAGCGTTTTCACACAGCATCAAGTGTAGCTTTTGAAAGGGAACCCTGATCTAGCCTGACAAAACACAAAAAAAAATGGCCATAGATGTGTGCCACTAAGGGATAACACTGACAGTAAACTCTAATGTTTTCCCATTCTGTCCGCACACTTGCGCTGCATTTTACTTAAAATTTTGTAAAATCCATCTGTGCTGTGTGTATGAGTGTCTATCGTTGGGTTGCTAAAAATTCAGGGTCCTCAACAACTCAACTTTTAGTAAATTATTAATTCTTTGCTGACTTCCCCTTTGCAGCGTAAAGAGCAACAGAAGAAGAGATTTGTTCTGCTTAGCATAGAAGATATCTATCAGAAGTCCCAGGTCGACCAGGTCATGACTTTCTTAATGTTTTACCCTTTTCTCTAAATTAAACTTTAATTCTGTTATTAATTTCTTTTACATATAATTGATAGCATAGGTTGGAGGGGTTTAAAAAAGCTGATAAGTGTGCCTTGAACAGTAATGGAATCAGAGAAAAAGACAGATTAATCAACGTCATGTTCTTCAAATGCCCAGCTCTCACTGACCCCTATTCAAGGACAGCAGAAAAGCTCTGCACCAGTGATTCTGACAGGATTCATATAAATATTTTATAAGTAAACAATCATTATTTAAATATAGATGAAGATAGTATATACCTTTTTTAAAGCACCCTGTTTATGAATTACTTAAATTATTATTCAGCAACTTCATTAAAGAAATTATATTTTTACACAATTTTTTTTTCAAAATTTTTATCATAAAATCATATTTGTCCTATTAATTTTGTGAGCAGGATTTTATATGAGGTGCTCTAAATCCTTACAAGGACTCCCCTAATATAAAGTGCATCAGTGAGGAACTGAGCTACTGGACAGTGAGTGGCATCTCATTAGCCAGGGAATGGCAGTTTAATAAGAAGCCATTTCTCATGGCAGTCACTTTACATTTTGCTTGAAGTGCGCATCTAGAAATAGAGTGTACAATGTGTTTATGCCCCACAAATATGGTGGTATTCATAGTAAACCAAATCGGTTCCTTTTTCATTCAATTTGGGCGTTATGTGGTTAGAATTTTACGTCCAACTTTTTTAAACACCTAGATTTTTATTCATGAAAAAAAAAGGTTGCTTTGCTTCCACAAGTATGCTTTATTGTATCTAAGACTTTATTGAAACATATTTTCTCAGTCTTGGGGTAAGAATCTACCAGCTAAGCATATCTTGACTTGGGAAATTTTATTTCAATTGTCTGCAAAAGTGCCTCAGATCTGTCAAATTGCTGGGGGATCTCCTGTGCACAGCCCACTTCATGTCCCTGCACAGGTTTTGGATAGACTTTAGTGTGAGCTATGACCATTTCTTTGATGGCTTGTAGTTTGGATCATTATGTCTGCTGGTAGGTGAAAATTTTATTCACTTTCAGTTGTCTACCAGAGGCCTGCACCCACCATGTCAAAATAGTTTAGTACTTGGAGCTATCTGGCCGACCAGAATTGAGAATCGAACTGTGCTGTGGTACGCACCACCTGTCACTACACCTCGGCAGTACAATATGCATATCCACTGGGGACAAGGACAAAAGTACATGAACTTTCCTAATCGAAATGCATTATCAAGCATGACTGGAATCCCCCGAAGAGCATTTAGCGTAGTTTTTCAGATGAAAGTGCATGGCACTGAAATAAGGATTGCCTGAAGCAGTATTCTCTTAGTGTGAACCTGCAGCCGAGTACAACCTTCCAGGTTTTAAAGCGTTTAAAGACTGTCTTGTTTTCTTAACAGATCCCCCAGAGGAACTAGGGAAATAAAAGCATCACTCCCCACTCAGAGGGATTTGTCCCACTTTTTTTCATTTCTCCCTTATGAACTAGCCACAAAAAAAACCTTGCAGAACTGCACACTGGGAGATTCAAGCTCTGAAGAACACTTCCTGCTGATTGCTGACTGTTCTTGCTTGCTTTGCAGGAAAAAATACGTTCTGTTTAATAGGGAACATGGTGTCATTGCAAGTAGCACCCTGGGTTGATCTTGAGCATGGGTTACAGTCTGTGTCCTCTGGGTTCTTTGGATTTCTCCCACCTTCCAAAACATGAAAGTAGGTGGATTGGTTGTTGTAAATTTCCCTTAGATGTGACAGTGTTGTGCTGGTATTAAATGGTATCCCATTCAGGGATTGTTCCTACCTTGGCTTCAGTGTTCCCAGGTTTTGTTCCAAATCCAAATTCAGTGTAAATTAATTTGAAGTCAACCTCAATATTATTTATGGAACAGTAATTGATGATAGGTTATTTAATTATTTTTTGGAAAAGAAAAACACACATTTGTGTCATTCAGCTGACAATTTTTAAAGCAGCATGCAGTATAATTGAGAAAGGATAGAACAGAACTGTTGCAAGGGAAGTGTTTTTTTTCTCAAGGTCCCAGTTTGGTGGTACTAGGATGTACGACCAAACTGGGCGTCTGCATCTTCACAGTTTAAGCTCCCATAACTCTGACATTAAATGGTCCTTGGGCTTTCTCCGCATTATAAAAGCAAGGCGCGATGTTTAGTCAAGAGTCCGGAAGCAGAGCAAAGTATTGCGCGGTGGATTTGTGTGTGAGTGACACGCAAGCGGGATGATGTTACGCGCCCCAGAGACTATAAAGAGGAGACCAGAATGCCGCCCTTTGATCTCCGTGAGAGGACAGCATGAGAGAGCTCCCCGGCACCTTCAGTTCTGCGCAGAGCCCGCCTTTGTATCGTCGCGTTGAAGAGAACAACGAAGCGAGGAGGACTGCATTAGGGCCCCTGATCCCAGCCGGGAAAGCCGCCCAGCCGACGGATGTCCATGGGCTGCACGTGCACACCTTCACATCTTTCCCTTCCCTTTTTCCCTTCCTTGCTATTTTAACCCTTTCCTTTCCCATTTTACCTAAATAAAATTACCTTTTTTATCGTAAGACCTTGCCTCGTGTCAGTGGCGCCACCCGTGCACAAGGGTCAAAAGGACATCTTAATCTAGGCTTCATTGTCGTCATAATTCAAATGCTCATCATACAGTTCTACAAGAAAATTAAGAGATATAGAGTTTTCTCCAAACTAAACAAATACAGATCAGTGGTTTCATGTCTTTGTTACACAAGGTAAACATCACCGTGAGATCCTGAGATATATCTAATGTCATATTTTGGTAGATAGGAGAAAACTAGAGAAGTCGGAGCAAACAAGTAAACCATTCATCCATTCATCATTAGTAAACACCTTTTTTCTGATAAGGGTTGTGGTGGATCTATAACCTCGCATGTGGATGCACATTCACAAACTCACTCTCACATCAGGGCTTGTGTGGAAGACTCTGTGACAAATGTTAAGTTTACCTGAAAAAAGGGAAAAACCAAATACATGACAGTTTAAGACGTACAAAAATAACAATACATAAAAATGCATATGCTGTACATCTCATACATGGAAACTCAGAGCGACTTTTGTAAGTCGCTCTGAATAAGAGCTTCTGCCAAGTGCCTAAATGTAAATTATCTCAAAATAACATACATGTCTGGTGACTCAAGAGTGATACAGTATAAGTACTACCTGGTAGAAGGTGCCCGAGCAGAAAGACATCTGAAAAGTACCGGGTACCAAAAAGGGCCTGTATAGACGTGAAGCCTATCAATGCACATGCATAACAATACAATAATGCCATTATAATAGAAGTAACATGGCGGATATAAAAAAAGAATACATCTGCATAGAAAGCTATATACATGCACACACATAAATAGAAAGCCTGACATTGAGATGCTCACAGAAGCGTTGTGTCTTCAGGCATTTCTTGAAGGTAGCGAGCGATTCTGCATAGTGTTCAAAGTTATGAATTGTTCCACTTACATTCTGATAAGTAAGTCTGATTTTAGACTTGGTGGTTGTATTGGGGTAGAACAAAGACCTTGACTGCAGAAAAAAAATAGAATGCTTACAAAAACTTTTAAAGTATATGGTTTTCTTTTAAAGAGGAAAGGGGGCAGAAGTCATTAAATACACTGTCTTGCCAATATCTTGTCTTGCTTCTAATATTTTACTGGACACTCTATAGCTTTGATTAAGCCACATATTCTTCATGGCATTGTTTCGACAACATTGTGCAAGGTCACACCAGTTGTTTCCATCTACATTTGCATTACTTTTTGGCTGCGATCTTGTTATGATGACGGGAGAGTCGAACCACGCCATTAAGTTTTCTCCAAAAATAAATAAATAAAACAAAAATGGGACTAAGGTCAGCACTCTGGTTGTCAATTCATGTGTGAAAACGATTCCTCCTGCTCCCAGCAACAACTCTTTCACAATTTGAGCCTGATCAATCTTGGCATTGTCATTCTTGAATATGCCCATGCCATCTGAAAAAAAATAAATAAAAAAAAATCCATCTGTGGGTTAACCTGGTTATGCTTCATGTCCTTCTCTTCTTACCCTTACACACTCATTGCTCCGGTATAGGGTCAATCTGGACATCAGACCACATGTACAGTCCAATCATTGTGTTCCCCAGCAAACTTAACTTCTGATTAATCTCAGTATTGTCTTTTGTTTTTCACTGGACATTCAGCTGTACAGTCCCAGAGTGAGTTCTCATCACATTGTGCATGAATATGCCTTTACTTTTACTGTTAAAAGTAGCTGAGATTTCTATTGTTGATTTTTTTTATGACGCCATGTCCAAGAGTTTACGTGATTTCTGTAAGGTGGCAGTTCGCCACTAGCCTACCATGTTTTTACAATGCAATGCACCGTCTTTAACCCAGTTCCAGTCATTTCATCTCCTTAGTTGTTTCTTAGCTTGTTGCAGGCCATTAATTTTACACTTCTGAAACACAATATTATTTTTTTTATAACCACATGATTATGTCCAACATTACAGTAAATGAGAAGCTACTCATTGCATCAGTCACGGTAAAAAGAAATGTTGCTAGCTGAAACCTAGTAATCGCTGCAGTAAATATACAATCAAAGGCACTTGAAAGGGACACTTAATCAACAAAATAATATAGGACAATAAAGAGTAAAATGCAGAACATGATGTGCCCTGTAAAAGCGAGAAGTTCAAAAGCATGCAAAGGATAACCAATTTACAGTTATATATGGAATAAAACACAGCCATTAACGACAAGTAGGTTGATGGGGAAACAAAGAATAGCAGGTACTGAATGATTTTATTCTTCTTACACCACCATTTTTGCCACACTATTGCATTTTTTTATTTGCAATACTTGCAAATAAAATTATATTTTTTTATAAGTATTTCATAGCAGTTTATTCGTTCCACAAATTATATGTATAAAATAATAACAATAAAAAAACTTCAACCATCTCCATAGTATAAACTTTACTTTTGTAAATAACACTACAGTTTAACTCTTTTTTTTTTTTTTATTATTATATGGAGCATCCATACAATTCCCTGGAAACTAGTACTGTAGTTACTATAGAAACCGTGATGTATTAAAAGCCTGCATTACAGTAAGTCTGTGATTGTTGCCGCAGCTGTAGCACCATACTGAAACTTGATGGGTTATGGTCATAGCCATTCTTGGAAGTAAACTCTATGGGGTATTGTGGGCAGAGTGAGAGAGAGCTGCATTAGTTTATCCTGCAGTAGGTTTGTCATTCAAAAGGCAACTCCCCAAGATCCATGTTTGCTTATATTCCCAGCACAGAGATGTAATCTCACACACAGACTTGTCCACAAGAAGTAAACCAAATACTGAAACCCCAACGATAAAGCCCAGAGCAGTTGTATAAACAGTGCTTTAGCTGATTGAGTTGCTCAGGAGCCCCTTGACGATCCTGACTTGCTTCCCCCCCCAATCACAACTGTTAAATGCTTGTGCACAGCTTTAGTAAATGTACAATGAACAAAGTGTATATAGTAGCTATTGTGCAAGATGTAGCTCTTCTCCATACCCTCTCTCTCTATATATCTGAAAGTCTTAATCTTGCTCACATCTACAGTGCCTTATTTCAAATTCAGTATGGTGTTGTACAGAGGCCAAATGCCTCTGTCAACACTATCTATCTATCTATCTATCTATCTATCTATCTATCTATCTATCTATCTATCTATCATCACATGAACATTTTGTCCCTGAAGTTGATGTGTTACAAACAAGTGTAACGATTTGAGTGATTTTGACAAGAGCCAAAGCGAGTGGGTTAGAGTAACTTCAAATCCTCTGTTTTCAACGCAATCTGCATTGTTCAGGACCCACCAAAAGTGGTCCACAGAAGGGACACTGATGACAGGGTCATTGATCTCCAATGGCAAAATGCATCGCAGCTTGTTCTGTATGGAGCTGCATAGATACAGACTGGTCCGAGTTTCCATGCTGTCCCCAGTCCACTTACCATGAATATATGAACATCAGAACTGGATCACTGAGCAAAAGAAGAAGGTGGTCTAGTTTTGATGGATGACATATTTTCTTTTATGTCATGTGGATGGCTGAGTCTGTGAACCTCACTTACCCAGGCAATAGATGGCTTCAGGATGTAATATGGAAAGAATACATGTTGGTGAAGATAGTTTGATGCTCTAGGCAATGTTCTGCTAAAAACCCTGGGTCCTGGCATTCATGTGGATGTTAATTTGACACATAACACCAATCAAAAGATTGTTGCAGACCAAGTATTCCCTGATGGCAGTGGCCTCTTTCAGCATGACAATTCACCCTGCTGCCATTTCAAAATCATTAGGAACCTTCCTCAAACCTTGGGAATGGTTTGAGGAAAGAGTTCACCAGATCTCAACCCGATTGACGTCTAAAATTTTGTGTTTCCTATTGAATGTTTTTGTTCCAAACTTGCTTTTATGTATTGATTTTGTCTTCTTAAGGCGGAAAATCAACAGACCCTTTACGTGATTAAAAATTATTTTAAATAGTTCTTTCTATTCTAATGAAGTGTCTTTCTATGGACCTTAAATTTGGGTCAATATAACGCAAACTATGTGGAAGCATACTAATATGTTTTTTTTTTAAGAATTGTATTATTATTTTATATAATTAAGAGCAGGTATAATAGAGAAAAATGCACAATGCATTGATTTTCACATGTCTCAGTGTAGTTCCTGCAATTTACCTTCATAACACATTCAAAAACATTTCATGAATATTTCATTATTCATTCCAGGGAGATATAAGGTTTGTGTTAAAGCCTGCGAGATGACACAAAAGGTTTTATGAAATTACTTTATGAAGTAGGCAGGTTTAGCTCCCTAACGAGCAATCCAAAAACAACAAGGGAAAAAAAAAACCTCCATGAGATGAAAAGTCAAACAGGTGTAAATGTATTGTGGTTATCAGTATGAGAATATTCTGAATAATTGAAAATTAGAATATAGGAAAACAAGAGGAATGTATTTAAGATTACAGCAGCAGTTATAAGGTACAAATCATCATTATCATCGTTAAAGCGAGTCAGAGATTTGGAAATAAACTGCAAATACTTAGGTGAGGTTGTGAGAACACTAGCAGAAGGTGAGGCGAGCAGCCGTATAGCAATTAGGCAGGTCTGGAGGGGGAGAGGAGCAACACTGTCAGAATCTGGACCTAGCAACATATCAGGTAACAAACACAGAGAGAGAAAGAGAAGCAACAGTGTCAGGATCTGGCACATGAAACAACAGAGAGATATTAGCATTATATATGTTGTATATATGCTTTGGTGTAATCAGATCCTTTAAACACATAATCCAGCATTGTATAATGTTTAGCAGAAAATATTTATTATAAATTCAAAGTGTCAAGGAAAAAAAAATGCATGTGAGATATTTGATTTATATCATTTTCCATGTGCTTTGAAGGATTTTCTACATGTCCTCAAACACGAGTGAAACAGAAAAGTAAAGTAGTACTGTTGGTGATTATCACATGGGGTGAAGGTTAATTGCTAAGCATTTCCTTAACTGGCTCTGCCTGTTACTGCATTTAGATTAATTGATTGCAGAGGCATTGGCACAAAATTCTTGGCACTTTTGATCAACACTAAAAGGTTGTAAGGACAGAACTGTAATCCTGACTATATAGCCCTGTCCTCTGCAGATTTATGAAGTGTGTGTGCACTTCTCTGGCCAAGCAAAACATGATTAGCTATGCTCACTGAGGTCTGTGCATCAGCCTCTCTTTATATCTGCTTGGTTCAATTAGTAAATCACAGAGGACACAATGCTTCCTGCAGAGTGCTGCCAGGCTCCTGTACAATCCTGGCATGGGCAGCTGCCACCGGGCACTGCTGAGAGAAATAATCACTGAGAGGCCCCTATTTGTAAACATCTACAAGAGGTAGCATGTCATATTAGTCACTGAGCTTGATTGAGAAGGTTACAGGACACCGAATCAGAAATGTACAGTAAACACCGAACAGGAGGCGAAAATAGTTTTTGAATTTTTTAAGAAAAAATAAAATGAGTTCAAAAAGTTGCACTGCAAATGTTCACGCATTTCCTTTCTCTTTGGCAATGTTCCAGTATTGGTTCTAATTTTATAAAGTCTATGATTGCATAAAATTATGCTTAACAGTCAAGACCCTTTCACCATGACTGTCACCAAACTGGCTGCTTTTAGGCCACAAGTGTTTAAAGAAAATTGGTGCTAATGTAAATCAGGCATAACTAAATGGCCGACCGCATTCCGAATTCGATCCAAGTGACAAAACTACAGTTTTTTTTACTCGAGGTGGGCGTCACTCAACAGAGCCAATCAATGCAATAGTTTACCGTGTATAGACAGAGTGCGCAAAAGAAACCAAAATAAAAGCATGACACAGCATGGCTTACTCCAATAAAGAAAAGTAGACTATGAAAACTGAACCTTCAAAGATGAACGAACAGATCAATTTATGTTTATTCTTCCTGCAGCAAGTTTAAAACCAGTTTGTATCATATTTTCCTGAAAACCTTGACGATAATGCCAAGCATAAGTATTTGAGTGACATTGACAAGGGCCAGATTGTGATGGCTAGAAGATTGGGTCAAAGTAACTTCAACACTGAAGCTCTTGTGGGATCTTCCCAGGCTGCAGTGGTCAGGACATACCAAAAGTGATCCAAGGAAGGAAAACCGGTGAACTGGCGAAAGGGTCATGGGTGGCCAAGGCTTACTGTTGCACATGGGGAGTGAAGGCTTGTTCGATCCAATAGAAGTGCTATTGTAGATCAAATTGATAAAATGGTTAATTCTGGTTGTGATAGAAAGGTGTCAGAACACACAATTCATCACTGTTATGGTGGCAAAAGGGGGACCTACTTAATTTTAGGCAGGTGGCCATAATGTTATGGCTGATCAGTGTACAGTATATAGAAGTCTGAATCCTAACACAAACATAAAATTCGGACCTAGCTAAGTACATTTTATTGACTGGACTTTCTTAAATCTTAATTCAGTACCACTGATATAGATCTTGTACCAGTAAAGCATCCCAAAAGTCCCAAAATAGAGAGAATGCTTAACACACTGACTGTTTAAAATGGTTATTTGAATCGTTACCAGTAACATTTATCTTTAAAAAGACAGTCACTTATTCTTATAACAAGTTATATTGTGGCTATGAAACACCAAAGTCATAGCTCATGACTTGAGCCCAACTTGCACTCATAATTTAATATGTTGATGGAATTTCATCCCTAATATGTGACTGCTGATTATTATTTGGCAGAAACTGGTTATAAAGTCTATTCAACAAAGCAACTGGTCTGCTCTCATTATTATGCCATAATTTAATGTACCATCTGGGTCACAACATACATATTTTTTAAAGAATTTAGTAATAATGACTAGGCAGGAGACTCACTGGTTAAGGCATTGGACTATGGTTCGGAAGGTCCCAGGTTCAAACCCCACGACCACCAAGTTGTCTCTGTTATGCCCTTGAGCAAGGCCCTTAACTCTCAACTACTCAGATGTATAATGCAATAAAAATGTAAGTCGCTCTGGCTAACAGCGTCTGCCAAATGTCGTAAATGTAGTTTTGAGATCCTAATTGATGTTTTATTATAATATATACAGTACAGTAAATTATAGTACATAGCATAATATGCCAGCATTTATGTGGTACGTCAGACATTACTATGGTAAGCACCACAGGACTTTTATGGAGGACAAGGGTTGGTACAGTACTATGACACATCAGTGAGTATCATGGCAGTACTAGGTTATGTACCAATATAGTTTTGTGAATACCATGGTAGGTTCTGTGGCACTTCAGTAGGTTCCATGCAGTGGCGGCTGCTAGCTTTTGAAACAGGGGAAGCTCATATTAGGCCTTCATCATAAAATTCATTATGTTATA